>CABFVX010000785.1:0-53367 GCA_902151425.1 Timema shepardi
CACATAACATCGACACTGGTGAAAACGGGGGCTGACACATTGTCGCCCACAGAATTGGATGGGTCCACGAGAGGTGTGGGCAGAAAATACAAATTAAGGTATCCCTTAAAGGAATGTTTGGGAGGGGTATGCCCCTCATATAGGAATTGCCTTCCCCGAAGTTCCCTGAACACTGTAATTTTGTACTTGGGAAGGTATGTTTGAAAATGTATCAGTTCAGTGAGCCCACCAACTTTCAAAAGATGTACATGGGTATCATGGCATAGTTCTTCTGCTTTGAGTTTTTTAATTGGAAGACCCCTTTTGGATTTCTTTAAAGGTGTTCACGTCCATGCATCCTGGATCTCTTTTATTATCACATATATCTTTGGTGACAATAAACCCACGGACAAGGCAAATTGTGTCGCCAATTTTAATCGTAACGATTCCTTGGTTGTTACGGCTATATGTGCTAGCAGGGGAAAGATTACCATGATAATGTGCACTTCCACGAGGGTACTTAAAATGGCTGTGTTTAATGTAAAGTGGTGCCGTACCTAAGAACAAATTATTAATCTGCAACATGCGACTTACGTTATTGAGCACGGTTAGAGCGTATAAATGACCCACCCATCTAAATGAGATGAATATAGGGTTCAACGTTGAGTCCATGTTGTTCAAAAGTGAGCTGACATGATCATCGGAACTGACGCCATGGTCCTGCAGCCGATTGATTAAAACAGTAATTTGCTCTTAAAGTGAGCTCAATGCATCATTATCGCTTGCTGGATCACTAAGATGTACGGTAACTTCTCTACCAGTATAAAAGAAGCACCTCAGTTGTTATATTCTCTCCTAGACAATTCGAAGAGAGATACCATTCGACAATGCTCCACCAATCTGATTTACCGGTCCACAAATTCCTGCCTGTGGTGCTAATGTTGGCCCCGCCACCAACATATCCAATCCTTGAAAGGGGGGCTCTGATTCCCGACTTCCTCACCCCTTCACCACCGACTTGTGGGAAGTCAACTTCGCTACATGGAGGTGGCAAAGCTCCCGCCGGATGAATGAGGGCTCCGGATGTTGGGGTCTGGACCAAGTCTTTCTCGCGGCTTGGATGCAGGTGGATGGAGACCACATATACGGCATCACCGGCTATTGGGATGACACCTCTACTGCCTGGAGGCGTCAAAGCTTTTACATGCTGAATAGGTTCTGCGGTTGTTGAGCCCGAAAACAATTATTTCCTGCGGCTTAGGCCGTAATTACCAGCATTCATTTTAACTAAAACACAAGAGTCCGAATTCAAACACAAGTCAAACTAACTTTAAAGTGACCACTTGAAACAATATTATTCCAACCAAAGTCAGCTTACAAAGTTCATTCTTAGCACTTTTTAAATCAATCAAGTTTTCACATATGCTAGCAAAATAATTCCTGAAATTAAATGATCATTTTATTTACACTTTGTCCTCAGACTGGACAGTATGAATACCAAATGGATCCCTCAGTTGCTCTAACTACCCTATTTAAAAGACACGTGTTTTTTCACACAATTCGCGGGACATTTAATTTACTTTAAGGTTAGTTCTATTTTAAAGTGTTTTCACCTATTAGTGTTATATTATAGAGGTTTACTAAGCATAAACGTAAGCTATATGCTCTTCAACTTATAATATCAATAATAATTTATACATAATTTTTTTGGTCGTTCTAACGTAAAATAATAATCTCATCTGTGTATGCATCAATAGGATCCAGATCCGAAAAAATGTTCTTTATAGGCGCGTGTGGCACTAGGAGTGGTGGTGAAGGTGATATTACTGGACCCTCCGCAGACACCTGATGTGAAGGAGACATCATACAGTAGTCCCATGCTGCTGAAACAAACATAGCTTTGTATTAAAATATTTTAACTTAAGTTACGGCCATTAATAATCATACAGAAACTGCCTATTAATCTGCACAGACATTTTAACAATAATAGTTATGGTAGTTCCGGGATTCACACCTGGGACACCTAGATCAGGATGTAGGCTTTCCACCAACTGAAACAAAGTGTCATACAATAATATTGCAACAAGAAAATCACCTTAAATTAATATAATATTTACCGTTTAGCATTTACCAAACAAAAAATGAAAATCCACAATTTTGTTCATGAAAAAAACCTCACCAATTTAGCATATTATTCTTATTTAGAAACAGTTTTGCATGGTGATATTTTATTGTTTTGCTTTTAAATACTAATTATTCTTTCTTACAAATTTGGTCCTTAATTGGCCAGCAATTACCAACCATTTGCGGTAACATCCTTCAGGTAGACACCGAGGGCCATCAGATCCGCGGATGCGTGCGGATCTCCCCACAGCTCATTCTCTAAAATAATACATCACAACAGCTTTGTATGATATTCAGTATAGCTGTAATTTGAAAATATTAAACAGATTATCTACGTGATATAATAGAAAGAAAAAATAATTTTCAGAGTGTTATATGAATCTGAGACAATCAGCAGCGCTAGCTTGTCCAGGGCAATGATTTATACATGTGTACTTTATGATAACACACGCCTCACTTTGAAGCGTTAGCCTGTTCTTGGTGTCTGTATTTAAAAGCTCAACAGTAATCGGGCATCCTCGGCCATTGGCTGAGCTTTACAAATACTCCCCATGTACAGGTTGGTGACCATTGCAGATCTATTAGCTTTGTTTAGAAATAGACAGCCTCTTTTAGCGGTGAGAACGTGTGTTTAGATAATTTAGAATAGTACAAGCGAGCTTATTAATACCAAAAATTATTTTTAAATGGTTTGGCTTTTGGTGTATTTAGGCTTGACTATGCAATGTCTTTCATAAGTGCAGGTAACATAGAAACTGATGGCATTGTAGTATTTTAAAACCCTCCCCTAAATAAACACATTATTATGTTAATTATAATAAACACTTGTTCAAAACATCTTTTAAATAAATTTAATTTTTTAGTAAATTACCCTCAAATAATTTTATAGTTTTTAATAAATGTATTCGAAAAACTACTCTCAAATAAAAAATACATTGTTTAATTTATTATAACCACTCTTGTTTATACAATTTTAAAATAATATTCATCCTTTAGTAAACTACCAACAAAATTATTTACCATTTAACTGTAGCTAGGAATCAATTTTTTTTCAATAAATTACCCTTGATTATGATAAACACTTGTTCCGCCATAGATTTATCCAAATGTCATCCAAAAATATTGGCTGTTTAGACACCCCCAAATTATATATAGTTTTATTTCTCATATCCCTATTATCTATTAACTTAGACAGCTCTACCATGGTTTATTGTAATTTTGAAATAAATTAAATATATACACTTTGATTTAACAACAAATGAATAATGAGTGTGTCTGTTATAAAAGTACATTTACTCACCCAGATCCGTCAGCGAATCTTAATCACTCATCTTGGTTTGCGTGTTTAATACTTGAAGACAATTTATACAATGAAAGGATTTAAAAACAGGTGCTGATATCTATAGTTGTTACCAGTTAAGGTTACGTTATAACGATGACGTCACCATGGAAACCCATTGCCACATATAAGGGGAGGGTTGCGACATCATTCAAGGTCATGATCTATTGCTGTTTCGACTTGTCTTGTCGAGCTGACAAATTGGCGCCAGGTATGAGTCATCAGCGAAAACATATTGCCACATAAGAGAAGAGTGTTGCGACCATCACACGCAATGATGGCGTCACACAGATCGAGGTGACTTTTCTTGTCGAGCCGCCAAACTGGCGACAGGTATGGGGCATCAGGGAAAACCCATTGATACATAGAAGACCTACGGAAAAAAAAACTCCAGAAATAACCTTTATGACATTGAAGGAGGACAACAGGTCGCTAACCCCATGTTTTCATGGAAATAACCAGAGGGGAAATAGCGGGAAAATTTCTCACGGATGTGTAAAGGGTGTCAAACTTGGGGGGGGAGGGGAAAGAACTGTACTCAGCCAGTGCTATAAATAACAGCCAATCATATCACTGTACTGTGCCAGTGCTATAAATTACAGCTAATCACAGCAATGTTCCCATACGCCATATTAGCTACACTCATGTTTGGGCGCAGATAAATAAAGTATTATAAAAAAATCAATTTAAATAATTGTTGTAAGTTAATAATAGTTTGTTTATCTAAATAGGTGACCTGGCAGTCTAGGGGTAAGGTGTCAGACTTCTATGCTGGCGGCCAGGGTTCAATCCTCGGTCCTGGAAAAGATTTATCTGATTACCAAACCCTTCCTTCACCTCTGACAAGACATCTTGTGAATGTGAGGAATGCCAGGCCTCCACCGTGGTTCGGATNAATCACCCTACCATTACACATTATCGTAAGTGCGTATAACCCGAACGGGTAGTAAGACGCGGTGCTAATAATAATAATAATTTATCTAAATGTGATTTTGTTTAATCCCTTTTTACTTTTTCACATCAAGATAAATTATTGTGATCGTAAAAAAAATTAATGTCGAAATTATGACGAATATTTACGATTTATGTTAACACTAGCCCAAAAAAGTAGGTTTTACAATTAGGTCTGTACCCATGTTTGTCATGTCTGTCTCTGGCAACGGATACCAAGCGGTTTGATGGATTTTGTTCTAACTTGTTATTTAGAATGAATACAGCTTTACAAAAAAAACAACTTTATTCTTACTCTAGATTTCAATTAAGGGTAGTTTTCTGATGAATACATTTTTTGGCTTCCAAATTTTTAAAAGCTTTCTTGGACGGTTTTGTTTAAAATGCAATTCTAAGACTTTATTGACATAACAAATAGCACTATATGATTGCTTTTTGGCCAAAAATTCGTTGAATGATAGTTGGTAAATTTTTGAAAAGTCTAAATATTTCGAAAATAGCTCTAACTATTTTGTTCAAAATGTATATATGAATATTGTGTGATATGGCAAATAACAACGAATAATTGTTTTTGGGTAAAACTCGTTTATCTGTAGTTTACTGATGATTGATTTATTTTAGCTTGGAATATTTTACAAATGACTCTAACGATTTGGTTCAAAATGGGTAACTTGGGAGTGTTTGATAAGACAAAACTGTTTACTTAGTTTCGGGTGAAAAAAATTGATAAATGGTAGTTGGCTTATGAGTGATTTTTGAAAATTCAAGATATTTTGAAAATGGCTATGACGATTTTGATTAAAATCTTTATTTGGGAAGTGTTTGACATGAACATTACAAATAAAGCTGTAATTTTTTTTATGGGAACATTCTGTTTTGGATAATTTACTGACGATTCTTTTATATTTAAATATTTTAAAAAAATGGAAAAATAGATTACTTTTTATTTTTACAAATGACAAACAAATTTAGGATAGTATACAAATAATTTATTTATGAAAATTTAAATTTTGCTAAATAAATTTGAAAAATCCTTTTTAAATTTATATATAAATATTGATATTAGTAATTAATAAGTTGATGTGTTTGTTTTTATGAAGAAAACATTCTTAAGGGTGTTAATTCAAAACAATTTTCTTTTAATTATCTTAAATGCCATAATAAACACTGTGAGAAGGTTTGTGCGATTGTATTGTATCATTTATTTGGTTAAATATTCATTCCATTTTTTAATATATCACTATTCACCATGGAGCTAATATTAATTTTTGAAAGCAGTGCAATCAAGACACGGTGTTATGAATCAAGTTAAGATTATAATGTAGTTAACTTACGAACTAGTTTTGTGAACTATATGTGTTGGAAATTCATCTGAAGCAGCAGCTAAAATATCAAGATCACAGATGAATCAATGCGCAGTTTTCTACTTAATGAAACTTTCTAAAATCTTAGTCGACCATATTTTAATAAATATACATGAGCGTGAATAAAGTGTTTAAGAAAGTGATTGGCCATCAGATACACATGCATAAAAAAGAATCTGAAGATTAAATTTTGTTTTACCCTTCGTCTGTTCACTGGAAAGTAATAGATAAATTAGTTAAACATTTGTAGCTACATGTAAGCATTAGCTATGATTTTTGAACTAATTAACGTGTTTAGATCAAGTTTTTAATCCAAAACGTCTTCTTTTTTTATGTTAACTTTACCAACAATTTACCAGTTCTATTATGTTTGAGCTCGAATAGTTTATACAAACAACGAAGAACTCCCCACATAATCAAAAACAAACACTATTACGGGAGTAATTTAAGGATTTTATTAAACTAATAGTAATCGAATCAATTTAAGTATATAAAATAATGTGTACAGACTGTCCAATAATGTCATTAAGGTGAGTTTATAAGTAAATTAGTTTGTTTCTATTTGTATGTGTATATTTACTGTGTGCTATCAGGAAGAGATATAAATTTAAAGGATAAAAATAAAGATATCTAAAACACATCTCGTAACAAAAAAAAAATCTAATTGGTTAAAATTTGGGTACCCATTCTACCTCCTAAATCTAAATGCGTGTATTCTGGACGTCTAGTAATACGCGTTTTAAAATAAAATCTATTATTAGTGTAAAAGAAGAAGGGATTATTTTTTATGGGAACTTATTGAGTAAAAGCTAAAAGTAAATGTTCAAATTATTAGTAGTGATTATTAAATATAAACATGATTTCTCGGCCAAGATTTTTGCTACTAATTATTGTTGATTAAACTTCACGATGATTACTCACATATTTTGGATCAATTAAAACCTTTCTGAATAATACCATCATTTAATAGTTGATACTATACTAGTTTTTATGTGTCAGAAATCACAAATTAATTTATTTGCTAGATGTGGACTTTTTAAAGGATTAATTCCCAAAAAAGGATACTTGGGAAGATTTTGGGTCAAGAGGCCAGGTCTTAATCCTTACTGAGGGATACGGATTTCCTTAAAACTCACCCTCCTGATCCTATTCACCCGGGTTTAGATATATATTATTGTACTAAGATGCTACAAAACATATATCCATATTTTTCACTTTTTACGACCAAAAATCTTTACTATCATAAATAAGAAAAATATTTCATAGGTAGTCACATTTGGCTTAGTTTTTTTTATAAGTGGTCATATCGATGGTTTTTAAATATTTTTATGGGTGTTACGTAATCTTGATAAATAATTTCTTTTATTCATTTAAAATTTTTCTTGTCAAATGCTGCAATACTCATATACAATAACTATTTAGTTCAAACCATACAACAAAAATCAACAAATTTTTCCCAAGGGAACTATATGATATGTTATCTATTTTGGTAGAAAAGTTTTTATTTTCAACAAAACTATAACAATATATAACCCGCATCGGTGGCGTAGTTGGCTAACGCGCTTGTCGTGTTGAGCTCGACTGCTGAGGACGGGGAGATCGAGGTTCGAATCTCGGTCGGGTGAACTGGGAGTGGTTTTTCCTAAATGGTTTTCCACTCTCCCTCCACGCAAATACGGGTTCACTTCCTCTAATTCAACCTTCCCAATTCCTAATCCATTAGAGTAATTGGTACTTAAAGCGTATAACCCGAACGGGTAGTAAGACGCGGTGCTAAATATAATATATTATAACAATATAAACCTAAACTCGCAATAACTTCCAGTCCATTTTAATTAAGCAGGGATAAGGAAGGTATCATCTATAGAAATTGTTTTGGCTCTTTTGTGGATAAGTATTGAGAAGTCATCTTAAGTAAAATTGTTCAATTAGAAACACCTCAGTAAACCCTACTTTTATTTGCGTGAAGGTAAAGTGGAAAACCATTTAATAAAAACAGCCCTTGGTGCACCAGACTAGGGTCGAACCTCTATCCCTCACCCCTTCTTTAGTGGTCTAGTCTATCGCAAGGGTAGCGTATTAGACAATGCGACCACTGAAGCGAGTTGTTGGAAGTTAAAAGTTTGAAATTAAGTAATACACTCATAGCTCTTTATATTTTTAACATTTATTTGATAGAAAAGAAAACCTTTTGAGAATGGCACTTATTAATTCTTGAGATTATACTCTTTGTCATACAACCAAATGTGGGGTTTTGCAATCACATAATGAAGGGGGCCATTTTAGAAAGTTATAATTTAGGCATGTAGCATCAGCATTTTTTATATTATAAAGGGCACCGTCTGATTGAAGGAAATTATGTTCACACTGAAATGTCGTTATGTTTCTTATGGAAATTGCTGTTTTGAAGCTTCAAAACCACTAAAAATCCTCATAACATATTATGTTGTGACCCTGTTTAAAAATTATTTTTATCTAAATGTGGAGATGTATGTTTCCGACCATTTACCTTAATCTCACAAGTGCAACATTTTATGGCAAATGTCGTTGAAAAGTTACCAGACCAAATTATGTATCCCTACGCCGAACCATATGATCTGCAAAAACATGTGTTTAGCAGCTGTCACTTCTGAACAGTCAAAATAAAGGTATATACCTAAATGTTGACTGTCAGAAGTCAGCTGTGAGCTGTCAGTCAGCACCAAAGAAGCCATGGGGATACTGTAGTTTGTTCCAACTCAAAGGAGATACATTTCCTAATTCGAACAATATGTGCGCAACGAAGATATATCCACCAATTGATTTTAATTATTAATTTCAACAAAATAGTTAGTGATGACTGCATTAATGGCTGAACAGTCTAAAGCAACAGACGAATGTCACTTGACTCTCGCGAGAATGGAGTTCAAAGAATATATCTTTATCGGTGTACTGGGGATATTTTTCGAAATGCTATCCATCTTCGTGATTTTCAAACCCTTTGCCAACACTAATAACAGTGTACTTTCTAAAAAAAAAAAAGTCTTTGATAATCCATTTGTAAAACGGACTTGTTTTAAACATACTTTTTTTAAACACTCCGTCTTACTACCCGTTAGGGGTATAAGTTTATATACTAATAACGCTACTGCGTTAGAGCGGAGGAAACCAGGATTAATTTATAGGACGTATATCCACATTTACGTGGAGAGAATATCCCAAACACTAATTATGATCTTAATGTAACGTTATGTGTATGTTATTTATCATACACTTTTGTATCTATTAAGGTGACCTGGCGGTCTAGGGGTAAGGTGTCAGACTTCTATGCTGGCGGCCGGGGTTCAATCCTCGGTCCCGGCAAAGATTTATCTGATTACCAAACCCTTCCTTCACCTCTGACAAAACATCTTGTGAATGTGGGGAATGCCTGGCTTCCACCGTGGTTCGGATCCCACGTTAAACTGTAGGTCCTCCATTTCATCTCACAATCACCCTACCATTACACATTAGCGTAAGTGCGTATAACCCGAACGGTTAGTAAGACGTGGTGCTAATAATAATAATAATAATAATAATAATAATGTATCTATTAAATATTAAAATGGTTATGTAACAACTAAAATATAATTTTCTCACTTTGTGGCTAGCTCCAGTTTCTATTATTGAAATGTAACTACTGTAACATATTTTATGTGTGTTTATACGTCTTTACATTTTTTATTCTTTCTTTTTCCTCTAAAAATTTTGAAATCGTAGATTTATATTATACTTTTAACACGTTTGGGGAAAAAGTACACCTTCCCAAACCCATTTAAATTAGTTTATAATCCTATTTCCACCTAACATTTTTGATCCAGTTTTACTCAAAGTTTAAAAAAGGAACAATTTCGTGCACATTTAGCACTATAGAGGTGATATGAGAATGTAATAATACATTTATCAAAATTAATGTGAATTTATTTGGCAGGCAAAAAATTTAAACAAATGTACTCTACACTTACCAAAAATAAATTTAAGAAAAAGGAAAAATTGGGTAATTTTTTTTTATAAACTTTTGCATACAATTGATTATATTAAAGTTATTTGGTTTATCACCGTGTCTTAATACCTTATCAGGTCATAACCATATATTTACGCTAATGAGTTAGGAATGAGGAACGTTAAACTTACAGGAAGTGTACCAAAATTTGCGTGGAAGGAGAGCGGAAAACCATTTTATAAAAACCACCCTGAGTACATCTGACCCGAGCTCGAACGACGATCTCTCTGCCACAGAAAGCTTAGTCTAGCTCGATAGTGACACCTTAGACCAAGCTGCCATCAAGTTAAATAAAACTAGGTACAAGCGTGTACATATATTTTTTGGGGCATATTTCTTGACACCGTAGCTATTAATTACTTAGTGAAAGGGGGGGTGGGGGAAAGAGGGTGGACTCGTTAGAGTAAGTGTGCCCAAATTATCATCGAGAATGGAGAGAAAACCATTGAGATAAACCACTGGTGGGAAACCATTACCAACTTACCCAACTGAGATTCGTCACCTGAAATATCGCCTATTGAGAACTTGATCACTTGTACCACATCATCATTGCTATATTTAGTCTCTTTAAGAATTTAGTTAATGTATTAAGATTATTAACTAGCGGTTCATATTAATTTGGCAGGTATACCCAAAACTTGTAGGCAACATTATTTATTTAAATGCCTTCCCTCCCTCCCCCCCCCCCACCCCCCACTTCTGTCTTGTGACCTGTAGTGGTTATTCACATATTAATAACACTTATGTGCTAGAGCCATGGACGATATAAATTAGAGGAAATTTACCAGCATTTTTAGGGAGAATGAGGATGTTTTAGGAAAACCACCCTTAATATGCCCCGGCAAGAATTCAAACTAAGCCCTACCCTTGTCAAACCAGACTTGATGTGTCTGACATTTATTTCACGAACCTACCAGTGCTGGTTTATTATTATTATTATTATTATTATTATTATTATTATTAGCACCGCGTCTTACTACCCGTTCGGGTTATACGCACTTACGATAATGTGTAATGGTAGGGTGATTGTGAGATGAAATGGAGGACCTACAGTTTGACGTGGAATCCGAACCACGGTGGAGGACTGGCATTCCCCACATTCACAAGATGTCTTGTCAGAGGTGAAGGAAGGGTTTGGTAATCAGCTAAATCTGTGCCGGGACCGAGGATTGAACCCCGGCCGCCAGCATAGAAGTCTGACATCTTACCCCTAGACCCCAGGTCACCCACTGGTTTTATTAAAACTAAATAAATGTCAGTATACACAAAGTAATCTTTCGGTGCATAACTAATATATTATGGTTTTGTTTCTGAGATGAGTATTAATCTGTTAGGGTTTTTCTACCATTTAATTTATTTAATAAAATATACTTTCTTCTATTTCAATGAAGCTTGGTGTGATGGTGTAGGTAATCATCGATACATTATTTTGTTCGTGTGACCTGTACTGTGTTAAACAGTCTATGATTTCTATGGCTTTGATTAAAGTTGATAGTTTCTCCTCAAAGGTAGACCAAAGATCTAAGTAGCCTACTTTCCCCTAAAATATTATAACTCATAAATACATCACAAAATTACGAGACAAATAAATATTTAAACCTTAAACCAAAACAATAAATAAAATAATACAATATTTTGAGAATTAATAAATTCCATCCGATTTATGTCAAACTTCGATACGAATAAAGTATTCAGTTTTGTCATAAATAACATACAGGCTCTCTTAGTGGCTTTTTTTCTGAGATATAAATTACTAAAATGATTTACTATCTACACAGGAGTGTTAAATATTAAATATTTTCTACATTTATAACTTGAATAAGTACTTGTTTTATTAACATAAGGATATGTGCAATAAATGCTAGATAAAAATATGCAAATAGAATAACCTTTAAAAAGTTTTTTTAAGTCCATAATACTATTTAAATGTACGAATCACGAAAGATAATCCACCATATAAAAATTAATTAATTTTGGATAAACTATAAGATATTATACAATTAACTATAAAATGTTGGTTAAGTTTGTTGGAAAAGTGAATCATTGAAATAAACAATACATTTTTTAAACATTATACATTTACATTATTTACATAATTATTTTTTTAAAGCCAAATTTCAGTTTTTGGTTTGAATCGCTGTAAGAGTGACTTGATATATAACTAGAATTTTAGAATATTATAATTTTAGAGACCCAGTAAAGAATTTTCCAAAACACAAAAGAACATTTCAAATTCAAAATTAACCATTATTCACATTCATCAAACAAATAAAAATTTGCACTTTGCCAGTCTATTAAGAATGCTTCGAAACCATCAATCTTCCATCTGTGATTGGCTCGATTATCTCCCCATTCTATTCCACCTAGTATTTAAATATTTTTTTCTTCTCTACTCCATATTTTTTTTAAGTCTGCGCAATAATATAGGAGGAGTGGGTCCGGGGATTCCAATTGGCTGATGAAGCCTTGGATGCCACTGTCATTAAGAATTGCCACACTCACTTTTTATTTCTTTCACATACTTTCCCTTCTCTTTTAAAAAAAATGAAGAAATGAAAAAAAAAGGGCCAGAAAAAAAAAGAGGGGATTTTGTCAGTGCTTTGTTCACTCCTTCTACCCTCATTCGTGAAGTGATGAAAGTGTAGAAGAGCTTTAGAACTTAATGATCGAGGGAAAGAGATGAAAAACGAGCCCCAAAAATACTGAAATGGGTAAAAGACATAGATTATGAATAAATAGAACATTGATCATTGATGAGTAGAGATAGCTCGAGCGATAACAACGATGCATAAATAATGGTCCATTTGTAAACTTCTTCCGAGGGAATGTAGTGCATTCAAATAAACATGTTCATTTAGACTTAACCGTGACTATTTTTACCCACCACATATTAATACCCGTCCAGGATATATGGATTTTACTTACATTAATGGGGTAGGGTTGAGGGATATCTAATTTAGAGGTAATGCACTCACATTTGCATGGAGAGAAAGGGGGAAGTCACTTAGGAAAATATAGTTTAGATACATAAACCTTTCACTCTAAATATGACTTTATTATCTCCTGAGAAAAAAAAAGAATAAATGAGCCAGAAATTAGGTGTAGGCCTACGTGCCCACTAATATTGGTTATTTCTTTTTAGGTATCTTTATTTTTTTTTGTATATTTTGGGAAATATAATATAAAAATGACCATTAATTATATTATATATATATATTTATTTATAATGTTATCTATAATATATAATATATTTAAATATGGCATAATAAATCAAAGTATTTTAACATAATTATATAGTATATATAATTATATAACAATTGTATTAAGAGTATATCCTAACAAATATGTTGTTTCAATATTACCCAACCCGCTGATAAAATGGAGAAAGTCACCTAATCTTCCTGATTTGAAGAAAAACTTGAATCTAAACAAATATAATCAATAGTAACTAACTAAATGAACTACGAGAGAGAACAGACTATAATTATCTTGTATTTAACTAAAAATTACGTATTACATTCAATGTGCCCAGGATAGACTTGTAGAAAAAATTGCTATTACAGTAATATACAAACCAGAAACCTTTCAGAAAGGAATATTAATATATAGCCTAAATTTTTGTATCCCTCCGCAATGGCTTGGTTTTTAAATAAGTAGAGTCTTATAAAAGTAATAACAGCTAAAAAAAAGACATATTAAAAAAAAAAACTTTGAAATGTTTCAAAAGGGATTCAATGTCAAAAAATGTTCTTTCCTTGCATCTCCTGTTTCCCACCGTCATCGTAGTTAGAACACACCTCCAAAATACTTTTTAATGTACGCCCTGCTACTCAATGGTTGTTCCAAACCTTAATATATCTACCATCCAGATCAAATTATAGTCCAACCCATGGAGTCTTGCGGTATTTCTTTCTTTAAAATCAATCACTTGGACCAAGTATTTCTACCACCTGGAGAAGATTGCAGTCTAGCTAGTCTACCTTTACACATTAAGTCTGTGGGATATTTTTCTTTAAAATGAAGCACTAGGACCAAAATTTCTACCACCTGGAGAAGATTGCAGTCTAGCTAGTCTACTTTCACACATTAAGTCTGTGGGATATTTTTCTTTAAAATGAAGCACTAGGACCAAAATTTCTACCACCTGGAGAAGATTGCAGTCTAGCTAGTCTACTTTTACACATTAAGTCTGCGGGATATTTTTCTTTAAAATGAAGCACTAGGACCAATTATCTTTACCTCCTAGAGAAGATAAAAGTATAACTGGTCTAGTTGTACCCGTGACATCTGAGAGTATTTTCCTTCAAATGAAAGTACTTAGAGCCAATATCTGCTCGGTGGTTCTGTGATTTGCGAGAGAGTTACTCTTGTGTATGAAGATGTTGGATGGAGAGTGCGATACGATGTGGTAAGAGGTTATGGCAATGTAGTAGAAGTAGAATGCAAAATATTTCCGTTCCTCCCCATCCTATACTTTCTATCATTTTTATTTCTTAAAAGAAAAAAAAATGGAGAAAGGGGGTATGGGGGTGAGTAAATCAGAAGACATGGTTTCCTTTTCCCCATTTAAGGGGTCGCTTCTTCCTTTCCTCATCCTTCATACTCTCAACCTCGCTTCCCCCTTCCCCCTCCCCCCCGTTTATTTCTCTTGTACACAAGAACTAACCCCATCCTACTTCGTAGCAGACACATTGAAAAATACGCTTTTGAAAAATTTTTTTTTTTTTTTAAATCGTAAAGAAATGCCACTTTATTTTCACCTTGGATAAACTTGGCAGCATCTGTAAAGAGACTTCTTGGGGTATTAATGGTTCTAAATGCAAACCATTAGACCACATTTTTATGTGGTAAGTGATTAATTTAAAATTACAACTAAAACTAAACTTTGTTTCATAATTTGAAACGAGATTACTTAGACAAATTCGAAAAAGTCTCATATTTTATTTAGAAATAAACAAAAATATATATTTATAGGTAAGCATTTATTTATGATTTTATTGTGAATGATTAACCGGTCCGGTTGTCTGCTTCGTTTAAGACGTAGATTAAAAATCACGTTCATTTAGTGTGGTTTGCTGGTGATGTGGAGGTCAGGGTTAACATTTTACCTGGATGTTCTGAGGGTGTTTTTTTCCCTAAATGTTCTTCCCTTTTCCCTCCACACAAAAGCGAGTCTTCTCTAAATTCAAATTCTATCCATCCCTACCAGGCCAGTAATAAAATAGATAAATGCGTCAATCTCGGAGGGGTAGTAAGACACGGAATAAAGAAACAACTGGCCTGGTGGCTATTCATTCTTTCATGTGAATTACTTTTACTTGTAGAAACTTTATTATCAATATCTTAGACACAATAGAAAATTTATTAAAATTGTATGAGGTGGATTACTTTAATTCCATCATTCATCTAGAGAGAGTACGTAAAACTCTATTTTTGTGAAAGTCACAGATGAGTACCCCAGCTCTGTAAATAACTCCATTAAATTATTATTATTATTAGCACCGCGTCTTACTACCCGTTCGGGTTATACGCACTTACGCTAATGTGCAATGGTAGGGTGATTGTGAGATGAAATGGAGGACCTACAGTTTAACGTGGAATCCGAACCACGGTGGAGGCCTGGCATTCCTCACATTCACAATATGTCTTGTCAGAGGTGAAGGAAGGGTTTGGTAATCAGATAAATCTGTGCCGGGACCGAGGATTGAACCCCGGACCTCCAGTACAGAAGTCCGACACTTTACCCCTAGACCGCCAGGTCACCAATAAGACCTTATTATAGCATTTGAAAAAAATGTAGAGTAGCCAACATTACCAAATGTTAATATCATTATCTTATAGAGGCTATGTCGAAAACTACCCGAACGATGAAGAACCCATAGCTAAGCGTAAGAATACAATAAACTAGATCTAATGACTCCTTTTCTGCATCGGTAGTCACGGGGACTGAGCGTAAGGCTCCTCTAGAATGGGGTGGTCGAGTATTGAACCCTGGCGGTGAATAGAAGAGATCTTTAGCAGTTGAGGGCATGGGCCGGGGTACGAGGAATAGCATAGGGGAATGTTGTTGGTTAACCCAGCTTGGCAAGTAGTCACTCTCCTTTTGCGCGAATGCGGGTACATGTAATATAAACTATACCTTATTAATCCCTACCCTATGATTGTAAATAAATGTCAATAGCGGACGCGGATTAGGAAGCGGTGCAAATAATATATAGTTAAAAACTATTAAAAAAATATTAAATAAGGTACCCCAACTATACAAATTATAGAATTTGAATAAGATTCAATACAATTATTTAATAATTTGTACAGATGTTGATAAAACCCATTTTATAGGTTAATTTTTAAATGCTGACTTTTGTAACTTATCCTTAAAGAGTCAATAAAAAAATTGATAAAAATACAACGTTTTTTAAATCTTAATTTTAGAAAATGTTCAAATTATCGTTGCAATATCGAAATCTACTACTGATATTCAGAAAAAATCCTCTGTTCGAGTTCTGACTGCGTCATCCATTATTGTTGTGTGATTTATCTTGCGCTCGAAAACCCCCCCCCCACCCCCTCCCATCCATCCCTCATACAAATAAACCACGCCTTCAACCCCCACCTCATATGCACCCGGTTCCCCCCTAGTATGCAATACTCGCGCAACCCCCACCCCTCCCCCTTTTCCAAACCCTACAAACATCAGTGAAAAAATTGTTGGCGGTTCTGAGGGGGAGGGGATGGTAATGACATTTGTCAAGAGAATCGTAAAGAGAGGGGGAGAGGGGAAACGGATGCGTCATCATTCCGATCAGATCAATAAATGGTCATCACAAAGCCCAAAATAATAATAATCATCATCATCATCATGAGCAAGAATTGTAATTGCATCCAAAATTTTATTTTTTCGTTACTTCCTAGTTTAAAATATATATCACCGAATATGTTCCATTTGGAGTAGAATGCACATGTACATTAAAATCGTACTGAGACCAAACTTTAAAATTATTATTATTATTATTAGCACCGCGTCTTACTACCCGTTCGGGTTATACGCACTTACGCTAATGTGTAATGGTAGGGTGATTGTGAGATGAAATGAAGGACTTACAGTTTAACGTGGAATCCGAACCACGGTGGAGGCCTGGCATTCCCCACATTCACAAGATGTCTTGTCAGAGGTGAAGGAAGGGTTTGGTAATCAGATAAATCTGTGCCGGTACCGAGGATTGAACCCCGGCCGCCAGCATCAAACTTTAAAAAAATATGTAGATTAAGTTAATTTTACCTTTGTTGGTATTCTCTGTAAGAGCTAAATACTTACTCGTTTCAGTGTTAGAATGGACTAAGGCATCACTATTGTGTTAGACTGGCCTGCTGATGCCGGGAAGATTGGGGTTAGAATCCTGGTTGGGTCTACAGAATAATTTGTTTCACACCCTCCTTCTGTGGTCATCTACATAGTTTTCTCAAGGTTCACCTCCAAACCTATTTCCTTACTAGTAGCTTTAATAAAATTTAAGCAATTCTTGCTAAGGTTACACTATACTCGGTGACCTGGTGGTCTAGGGGTAAGGTGTCAGACTTCTGTGCTGGCGGCCGGGGTTCAATCCTCGGTCCCGGCACAGATTTAAATGTGAGGAATGCCAGGCCTCCACCGTGGTTCGGATTCCACGTTAAACTGTAGGTCCTTCATTTTATCTCACAATCACCCTACCATACACATTAGCGTAAGTGCGTATAACCCGAATGGGTAGTAAGACGCGGTACTAATAATAGTATTTAGATAATTACGCCATAGACGATTCTTCCACCGAGGCTTGTTTTACATTAGTAGTTTACTCTATGGCGTAGCTTAATATAGGCCCATAGTGTGATCAATCAGTGTAAAAGGAGTGCATGTAAAGATTGTTTCTATAATCTGGCTTTGGCAATCACACAACATGTCCTCATTAATAAACTGTGAATTCATTACTAGATTTATATTATTATTATTATTACTAGCACCGCGTCTTACTACCCGTTCGGGCTATACGCACTTACGCTAATGTGTAATGGTAGGGTGATTGTGAGATGAAATGGAGGACCTACAGTTTAACGTGGAATCCGAACCACGGTGGAGGCCTGGCATTCCCCACATTCACAAGATGTCTTGTCAGAGGTGAAGGAAGGGTTTGGTAATCAGATAAATCTGTGCCGGGACCGAGGATTGAACCCCGGCCGCCAGCATAGAAGTCTGACACCTTACCCCTAGACTGCCAGGTCACCCAGATTTATATTAAATACGAAAACAAGGTTAGACTAGTCTGGTTTGATCTCATAGAGAGGTGCCTAAAATACGTGACAATTGTTGTAGAACTTTACCCTCATTCCGGAAGATTAGGCGCTAGGGCCGCTCATGTCCTATCCTAGGTTAAATAACGTAAGGTTAGTTATCAGTCATTTAACGGATTAAAAATGTGTTTTCACATAATCTTACTACCCATCTGAGATAAACGCTTTTAAATTACACTATTGAGGCAGTGTTGAGGCAGATTAAAGATATATAAAATGTGCTGGCATTTGCTGGGAGGGTGCGTGAGAAAGGGTTTCAATAAAAAAAACACCCTTAGTAGACCTAGTCAAGATTCAAACCCCAACCTCCCCGTCAGCGGCCAACCAGAACTTGATGGCCATGACATTTAATCCAAATGCCCGCTGATGCGGGTACACTTTTGTTCAAATAGTTCACTTCATATTCTACCTTTATTGATTTATATAAATTAATACTTTAAATGAAGGATTGCATTTTTAAAAATCCCGAAAATCCCAACAATGTTGTTTCAGCACCATTGTGTTAGACTGGCAAGCCTGAATACTTTAATGAAGGATTACATTTTTAAAAATACAGAAAATACCAACAATGTTGTTTCAGCACCATTGTGTATAGGCTGGCAAGCCTGAATACTTTAATGTAGGTTTGCATTTTAAAAAATACAGAAAATACCAACAATGTTGTTTCAGCATCATTATGTTAGACTGGCAAGCCTGAATACTTTAATGAAGGATTACATTTTTAAAAATCCCGAAAATCCCAACAATGTTGTTTCAGCAGCATTGTGTTAGACTGGCAAGCCTGAATACTTTAATGAAGGATTGCATTTTTAAAAATACAGAAAATACCAACAATGTTGTTTCAGCACCATTGTGTTAGACTGGCAAGCCTGAATACTTTAATGTAGGATTGCATTTTTAAAAATACAGAAAATACCAACAATGTTGTTTCAGCACCATTGTGTTAGACTGGCAAGCCTGAATACTTTAATGTAGGATTGCATTTTTAAAAATCCAGAAAATACCAACAATGTTGTTTCAGCACCATTGTGTTAGACTGGCAAGCCTGAATACTTTAATGTAGGATTGCATTTAAAAAAATACAGAAAATACCAACAATGTTGTTTCAGCACCATTGTGTTAGACTGGCAAGCCTGAATACTTTAATGAAGGATTGCATTTTTAAAAATACAGAAAATCCCAACAATGTTGTTTCAGCACCATTGTGTTAGACTGGCAAGCCTGAATACAGCCCAGTGGGTTGGGTCTTATATTTAAATCCTGGCCAAGTAAAGGCGGAGGAGAGTTTTCCCAGAGAGTTGTCTTACAATCTCTTCTCAAGTGAACGCTTATATATTTTATCTGAGCTACCATTTTTATCACCCCTAATATGCGCCTTGAAACTCCTAACATTATAGTTCTCAACCCACGAGATTGAGTTAGTAGCTCTTATACTAAACCTATTAAAAATGGAACCTTATCAAAAGAGTCTAGCGTTTAGTCTAAATATATTAAATTATTTAAATGACTTTGAATCACAATTTTCGTCGATTTCAATAGGCCTATCAATCACGTTAGCTGCCATCCTTTCGTGTAAGGTTTAAAATGAATGACCAATCAGAAGGTTCCTACAATTATCTATTAACGTTAGAAATATAAACAAATGAAAGTTATATAGTCACACTGTGAATTTCCAAATCACTCAAGCTTTGAATAAAGAGTTGCAGCTTTCAAAGAGCTACTACAGAACTTCGAACATATAATACAGATTAGTAAGATTAGAAGTGTGTAATTATCTCAGGAATTAATTGATGAGAGCCATTTTTACACACCAAAGGGAATCTTGCAAGTTTAGCTCAACAGGTAAGGCGTCTGCCTTCTTTTCTAAATGTCTCATTCAAATCGTATTAAATGTATCAGTGGGGACGTGGAGTAAATTAACGGTTCATATAATCTAGTTTGTTGGTGACGGGATGTCGGGTTTCGAGGCCCGGCTGGGTAAAATGAAAGTACCTTTCTTAAACCATTTCCCTTTATTCCTCAATGCAAATTTTATAAATTACACTTTCGCAATATTTCTCTCCATTTAACTAATTAAATTAATAAAAATAGTCTGGATTGGTAGTAAGACTCTGTGGAAACAAAAATCAAAATTGTATTTTTTTAAATATATTTGTGTCCACTTCATATTTGCTATCCGTTCGGGCTATTCATTTAATTATACTGATGGGGTAGGAAGGGAAAAGCACTGCACCATTTATAAGATACTTACTTTTATTTGCGTGGAGGAAGAGTGGGTAACAATTTAGGAAATACCAACCTCAACATACCTGGCCAGGATTTGAGACCCTATCTCCCCTGATCTGTTTAAGAGAGTATCAGGTCTTAGACCTATCAACCACATATCCACATTACTTCGGAATTGTATTTGTTCCTTTCAAAAGTCGGTAAATGGCGGTATAGTGTTGGATTGTAGTGTTTTATTAAAGATACAGTAGCCCCATGGCTTCTTTGGTGCTGACTGACATCTTTGAAACGTTACCAGACCAAATTATGTATACCTACGCCGGACCAAATGATCTGTAAAACATGTGTTTAGCAGCTGTCTATTCTGAGGGTCAAAATGTAGGTATATACCTAAATGTTGACTGTCAGAAGTCAGCTGTGAGCTGTCAGTCAGCACCAAAGAAGTCATGGGGCTACTATAGGTTAGAACAAGTTAATAAAAATCACAACACCATACATAACTTTGAGTTGAGAATTTCTGTCTTTTAACTATTAAAATGGAACTTAATAACCAGAGAAAAGTGAAAACTTCTATTGACACACACACACTAGATTAATGGGACACTCAAAAGTGTACAACATTTTGTTGACATACATTAACTTTACAGTAGGCTTGACCATAAAAAACAACAACTTAAGATTTTCGAAGGCATTTTTCTACCAACAAATATTAACTTCACAAACTGTAGATAGTCCCTAATAACTCAAACACTTCATAATAAGGATATGATAAAATTGTAAATAAGAACATCGGGTTATCAGTTTTATAAAAAAAAAGTATATTGTTTTCATAAATTTTAGAATGATTTGAATTAAAAAACACGATTAAAATAAGAGCTACGTCTTCTTTCCTCCTTACTATAAAAAAAGTATTCGTGGCTAACAATACAAATGAAGTCACATAACACAGTGGCATTCAGAGGGGACCAACTTTACACCCCTTACTTATACAAATACTTGCACTAAATTTGCATTCTCCTTGCCTCTATTTTTCCTTGTTTTTAAATTGTGGGGAAACGAAAAAAAACCTCCACCTCTAATGTGGTTTCGCCATTACTTACTATGGACCAATAAAACCAAACGATCCGGAAATAATTGTTACAATGTAAAACAAGAATATAACCATTATTTTCACTCCTCTTATCACATTCTTTCTTCTTTTTCATTTTAACACTTCACTTTACAAACGGGTTTTTAATTACTCTTTTTTCAAGCACCTATTTACACAAGAAAAACCCCTCTTTAATAAGTATTTCCATTATATTTTGTACATTTAAAAAATATAATTCATATGAAGCCTAAGTTTATAATGCATATCTCTACATATAAAAGCGAATAAAACCCACATTAGTAGCACGCGGAATAAACGTCAAGATCATCTGGCCTGGCTTACCGATGACAGGGAGATTGGGGCAAGAACCCCGGTTAAGTGTACTGGGAGTATTTTTCTTAAATATTTTCGACATCTACTTCCACAAAAATGGGGGTGCATTACCTATACATTCTCTGCCCAATTTATTGTCATTAAATGTGGCTATCCTGGAATGATAGTAAGACACGGTTAAAGAAGAAGTCGCATAGCTAATAAAATAGAAACATTTACTAAAAAACATGTGAAATTTGTGAAAATAAATAATATACACTCTTGCAGAAACAGTCTTTAAAAGATCCTAAATAAAATAATGTACATGGTTACAGAAACATAGAGAAAAGAGGAACATCTGTGTCCACCAAAGAGCATAACAATTATTATTATTATCATCACCACGTCTCACTACCCGTTCGGGTTGTACGCACTTACGCAAATGTGTAATGGTAGGGTGATTGTGAGATGAAATGGAGGACCTACAGTTTAACGTAGATAAATCTGTGCCGGGACCGAGTATTGAACCCCGGCCGCCAGCACAGAAGTCTGACACCTTACCCCTAGACCGCCAGGTCACCAAATGGCAATAAGCAGACATTTAAAGCATAAAATTAACACATTCAAATTTATCCATAAACGCACTTATTTTTAAACCTTAAGAATAATATTTATTTGACAGAACTTTATTAGTTCGTACACCTATATACTTTTATATAAAGTAATTGTTCTAGTCGAGCAGTTTCTAAAAGAAAGTTTGTTACTTGAACCCCATTTTCTGTTACAATTTTTACTACCTTCAGATTCTTTCTAAGGCTAATTAAAAGCTAAGAAATATTCTCTCACTCTTTTTTCTCCCTTTTAAATAGAATAAAGGAAAAATAGTGAAATTACAAAGTAAAATAGAATAGGGAAAATAAGAATAACGGAGGAGAGTGAATTTTGTCTAATACAAGTAGTCATTGGAGTGAAGAACCACCCCCCTCGAGTCTACCTACCCCTTCATCCCCTAGAATCATATTCATCACGAAGCCATCATTCCTCATCACATTTTGAAATCTAATTTGTATGTGAAAGAATATTCTCAAAAATGTATAAAATATACAACATTACAAAAATTATTGTATTAGTACGATAGTTTTATTTAAAAAACAACAAACAAAGGCCTCGCTTAAGTTGTGCTGAAAGAAAACGTGAAATAAGTCTGGTTTATTTTTCAAATTTTATCGCAAATACTTTTTTTTAAATAAATCAAAATAGTGCTTCATTAAATAAGTTTAGTTTAATTTTCTACAGATAAACATTTCTTGAATATCTGTAATGAGCATATTGGAATTTGATGATAAACTTTTTTAAATCAAGAGAAATTGCCACCCACTACAGTGGTTAAATTGTATAAGGCGTCACTCTCGGGGTTAGACTGGCTTGCCGAGGACAGGGAAATCGGGGTTTGAATCCCAGTCGGTTCTACCGAGGGTGATATTTCCTAAAGTTGTTTCCCACTCTCCTTCCACGCAAATGCAGCTATATTATCTTACCTCCAAGATACTTCCTTCCTCATCCCTATCTTATGAGAGTGATCATTTTACATGACGTGGTGATAAAAAAAAAGAAACAAATTTCTTACATTCCAGGATGCCCATGACAAACATTAAAAAACTTTAGAACTTCGAATAAAATCAAACTATACGCATCTACAAAATTAATATTTTATTTATTATGCTCAAAAGAAGTTTTTTTTTTACAAAAACTAAATCAATACTGGCTTTTCAATATACATTCAAGTATTCATACGTCAAGTAGTAGCTACTATTCTATCACATTCGACAGCTATTGTCCATATTGAAAGCTTCAACCTAACGGTAGGAAACATTTGATACTGTTAGCCCGTCTACAATTTATTTGACATGCTATATAATTATTCTAAAAGTGAATAGAAAATACACATTTTTAAAGTACAGGCCTAGTTAATTACCGAGGATATGACCTAACGGATCTCACTGTCTTTTATTTAGTATGCAGCGTAAGTCACACTCTTGAAAGGATAAGGTACATGTTTATAGAAATCTTTAGTTAAATTTTGTGAAGTAGGTCTAGGTCTAAGTAAATTAACTCTCGTCGGTCATTTTGAATGTTCCAACTTTTCGTTTATCATCGCAGAGGCCGTATTCTGGGATAAAGTAAATCATTTACCAAGTTACAGGAGTGCTCTGCTCTCAAGGATAACCGAAACAAAACCAGCCGAGAAAATCTATGCACCAAATTTCTATTAGAACTCTTTGTTTATTATTATTATTAATATTATTATTATTATTATTATTAGCACCGCGTCTTACTACCCGTTCGGGTTATACGCACTTACGCTAATGTGTAATGGTAGGGTGATTGTTAGATGAAATGGAGGACCTACAGTTTAACGTGGAATCCGAACCACGGTGGAGGCCTGGCATTCCTCACATTCACAAGATGTCTTGTCAGAGGTGAAGGAAGGGTTTGGTAATCAGATAAATCTGTGCCGGGACCGAGGATTGAACCCCGGCCGCCAGAACAGAAGTCTGACACCTTACCCCTAGACCGCCAGGTCACCCAACTCTTTGTTAATATCTCTTATTGACATTACAACTGCAACATGTATCACAGGCTCTCCTTTGTCATGATAGAGAGACCATCTTGAATTGAAACATCTTTCTGAGTGGTGTTCAACATCCCTTCCTTCTCCTAACCACAGCCACTCGATTAAGAAAGTCAAAATGACAACTTAATCTGCTTTGAAATGGCATGAACAAACCACTCTATTTGTTAAATCGCCCTAAAGATTTTGTGTTGTTGTCATAAAACTACTATCTTGTTGGTTTTCCTACAAAATACAAGGCTTCGTAAGAAACTCTTTAGTTTAAAAAAAATATTTTTGAAAACTTGAAAAATTATATGTATTTTTCGAAAGATTGCTATTTTGTTACTCTTTATATAAATAAAACATACCAAAAACTATGATAATCTTGTATATACACACACACACACGTTGTGTTTATCAATATATTTGTATTTTAGTCGTTCACAAATTTATTTATAATAAACTTCACTTATTCATTGACACACCACCGGCTCACAGTTTTAGAGACCACCGATTTAGTATTCACGTTAAAAATAATACTCTTGATCTACAGGTTACGTAATTGGTGTTACACAAGACATCTTGTGAATGTGTGTGATGCCAGGCCTCCACCGTGGTTCGGATTCCACGTTAAACTGTAGGTCCTCCATTTCATCTCAACAATCACCCTACCATCACACATTAGTGTAAGTGCGTATAACCCGAACAGGTAGTAAGACGCGGTGCTAATAATAATAATTAGTTACTTTGATATATTAGACAACTATATATTATTCCCATATTCTATCTAATAGCTCCTACTGGCATACACAATCCAATAAATTGGGTCATACTGCCGTAGCGCCTATGTTATTCCATACACAGAACACCAGAACTTTGCAAACATCATTCTGACTTGATTTCCAGTGAGGGAACTATGTTTTCAGCGGCGGCGTGTCTAGCAATGATTACTACTTGTGTTTCGGGTGAAAATAAAACAAATAAAGGGAATATGAGGGTAAGGTATTTATTTGATATTTTCAAAAGTCCATTACTTCACAGCCCACGTTTTTAAAAAAAAAATGGGGTTCTTATACACTTTAAAGCCAAATTTGATTTTGAATGGCAGCTTTAGACTATTTGAGTGCCTCTCATATTTTCACATATTATTGGTTATGAAACCACCCCTTACACACTGAGATCATCTCGCTCCCTTACTTCATAGCCCTGAAAAAATGCTGGGGCCTTAGCCTGGAGTCGAGGAAGTGATCTCTTCAGCCCCGAGGCCCTAATCGCCCGATCGGAATGCCACACAAATACGGGTAGATTACCTCTAAAACGATTCCTTCCTCATCCTTACCTCATTAGAGTTATTATCATATATGCGTGGATATAAACTTATAGACTTAATAGTTTGTTTTTAATTTTTAGTTCTTTAGCACCAAATTTTACTACCCACTGTACGCCTATGTAATAATTACGCTAATGTATTAGGGACTAATACTAATAATAATAATAATAATAATAATAATAATATATAGCACCGCGTCTTACTACCCGTTCGGGTTATACACTTTAAGTACTAATTACTCTAATGGATTAGGAATTTGTAAGGTTGAATTAGAGGAAGTGAACCCGCATTTGCGTGGAGGGAGAGTGTAAAACCATTTAGGAAACCCCCCCCCCAGTTCACCCGACCGAGATTCGAACCTCGATCTCCCCGTCCTCAGCAGTCGAGCTCAACACAAGCGCGTTAGCCAACTACGCCACTGAGGCGGGTGTATAAGGGATTGAGAGGTTAAATTTATTGGAAGTGTAGCCTAATTCGCGTTGAGGGAGATTGTATAACTAGTTAGGAAAAAACACCATTATTACACCTGACTGGGATTGAACCACGATCTCCCTGTCATCGGCAGTTTATTCTATTGCGAGAATGTCACCTTAGACCGTGGGGCCACTTTAAGCGGTTAGCAGGTATAAAGACGTGCTGAAAAAATAATTGGCTTAGATTAGAAAGAAAATGTAAAATAATTTAATAAAATATGTAATTTAATCGTAGAACAGCTTACATCTTTTCTATTATTCGGTTCCGGTGACTGGTAAATTAACGTGATGGCTATCGTGCTTTACTTTTACTCGAGGAACCACGGATCATCCATGTAAGAGTGAACATATGCATCTTTCTATGTGAATGCTGATGCATTTCTTTTGAACTACCCATCTTAATGTATTAATAAAAAAAAGTCGCTGATTGTCATCACTGGTACTTACAGTAAACCATTTTCAAGGAATATAAAAATCTCAAAAATTAATTTTGGTTTAATTCTAAAAATAGTATCTTTTAAATAGTTATCATGATTACTCCAAACATTTGTCTTTGTTGGTATCGTGTCTGCCTCTTGTGCCGGAAGAATCAGGTTTTATTCCTGGCATGGCCAGAATGTTTATCATCGGTGAAATGTCACTTTTCAAGTTCACAGTGATAAATTGATGGTCGGGGGCTGGATGTTGTGTCTGTTCTAGATTTAATTCAGTACATAGGTCGTGTGTAAATATAATCAGTAAGTTCAGAAAGTGCACGTTAAATATCTCGAATAAAAATGATGTTTACCTTATTAATATTTAGCATCGCGTCTTACTACCCGTTCGGGTTATACGCACTTACGCTAATGTGTAATGGTAGGGTGATTGTGAGATGAAATGGAGGACCTACAGTTTAACGTGGAATCCGAACCACGGTGGAGGCCTGGCATTCCCCACATTCACAAGATGTCTTGTCAGAGGTGAAGGAAGGGTTTGGTAATCAGATAAATCTTTGCCGGGACCGAGGATTGAACCCCGGCCCCCAGCATAAAAGTTTGACACCTTACCCCTAGACCGCCAGGTCACCGTGTTTAAGTTGTGCGAAGATATAATAACTCTATTGGAAAGGTTCGACCTGTTATTTATCACATGTTTCTACCTGTTAAGATTATAATTACTTTAATGTGGTATGCATTAGAAAGAAAGGATTTTAGAACTGGTGTTACCTGCATTTCCGTGGAATGATAATGGTAAACATCTAGGGGAAATAATACTCAATAGACCCGACCGGGCGTTTGAGCCCCAACCTCCTGGTTATCAGCAGGCCAGTATAACACGAGAGTGACACCTTAGATCGTTCTGCCACTGAGGCGGGTAAGGTTAAAATTAGGTGCCTCAGAAAAATAAACTATTTTGGAACAGTAGATTATGATAGATAGCTATAGGCCTTAGGGTATAAATATTAGCGTTTTATAGAGAATTATATGTAATGTTTGGATAGAGATATTCCATATATTAAATTACGGAATAATGGAGAGCAATATTTAAGTATCATAATACTATGGCAATTAAATATAAATTTAGTAAATTTCCCGATGATATATTTTTATGTACTTATTTTAGATACAAAATACATAATTATTATACATTTATATAAAAAATATTTGTTATTAGTTTTTTTCGTAGTGATTGTTTATAATTACGATTTCATCCCTTAGAAAAACTTTGCACTTAGCTTTAAAAACAAACTTTAGAAAATCTAATAAAATTATGGATGCGCCTATCATTTGCACTCTCTCGATTGAGCTAAGACAGAAAGAAACAAATGTTTCCATTACGTTTTATTATAAAGTTTATTTTGGTTTTTGTTTTCTTTCTATTTCTTTTTACACATAAAAAACATCTTTTATTTTCACTTTATTTAGCTGCTCAAAGTTTTTAATTAGAAAGATAACTTAAATATTTTCCTTTTAATTTTTGGTCTACTTGTGGCAAGTTTTTTTTTAAATATGAAGTGAAAAAGTACAAACTTTTGTTATGTGTGTTTTCTTGTTAAAATTGTGTTTTACTTAATGAACAATGAAACAGGTAACTTAAAATTTTGAAACGTACGCTCTGTGTCCATATGTTTTGTATTAAACAAAAAAAGTGTTAAGTTTAAAGCTGTGAAAGTTTAGAATGAATATAAATATTATCTTTGATAATCGGTGTAGATACTCAAATTAAATAAATACCACTTATTTTAGATAGTGAGTTTAAATTTAATGTAATTGGTCCAATATCTTAGTTTAGTTAGTAGCGTGCCTATTATTAATCTAGGGTTATTGGGTTAAAGTCACATCAGGGCTAAAATTTGTATCATATTTGAAATTTGTACTACCCCTTTAAAAGTAATTAATTAAAGGACTGGGATTTTAGGTGCACTCTTTGTTTTAGAACTAAGGTAGTCTACAAGTCATGTTCTAAAAATTAGTTTGGTTCAGAAAGCGCAAGTAAATACTAAAAATAGAGAACAATCTTGACGTGGAATACTACATTCTTCCCAGGGTGGGAAAGTATCTTGATAATAACTTCAGATAAGTTTTACGTTTTAATTATTCTTTTTAGAAAATTTTAATAACTATTTTAAATTATTTTGTTAATGATAATTATTTATGGAGTTTAATTTCACTACCATCATCAAATTTTAATAAACATATAAATCAATTGAAATAAGATGATTTGAATATATTTCAAAACTAGTAAATGTTAATAACAAATATACTTGGTCATGAAACATAGAGTATATGTATGATCATAAGAAAAATTCAATTCAATTCTAGCTCAAATATAAGATTATTTTAATGTATGTATCTTTACTTTTAGATATTTATATGTTATCTACAAATATTTGGCGTATTAGTCTTCAAATGGAAATTCAATAATTTGATGCTTATTTTAAATATATTATTTTAATCTATTAGAAAGTTTGGTTTTTAGATTTTACTACAAATATCATGGTATGAAATGCATTTTGGCATTCTACTGTTTGGAGTAGAATATATTATATACAGTATGTATTCTTTACTCTAATAAGCTATTTGTGATGTATATAATTGAAGTTCTAATACGACTAGAAGTAAGATTTATTGGTCTTTTCAGATTTGTTTTATCCTAGCCCTTAACCATTTTAATCTGAAGTAAAATAAAAAAGCCTTTTTTTTCTTAAATTCTGCAAGCCCAACCAATGATTAAGTTCAATAGAAGATATCTATTATTCCACCTAAAAATCACACCATAAATCCAATATATTAAGACAGAATCGAAATCGGGTTAAGACTTTTTTATATTCAACGTTTTCTTTCCTTTGTTTGAGTTCCCTTTTTTAATCGAGGGAGATTTAAGAATTCAGGAAAAGACTTGAACTTTACCTTAACCCCTGGTTAGTCTTATTATTTAATTTCATCTTCCCTTTCTCTGCTTCTTATTGAACTAAAATTATAAAAAAAAAAATACAAAAATTAATCATTTGGAAAATGTCCCGTAGCTGAGTAACATTTTTCGGTATATTTTTTTTCTCTCTTTTTGGTGAAGGTGTTGGTAAATCAACTCGTTAATGATTGGAACCAGTCCAAACGAAACTAATTGTTTCCAAGTTGGTGTTTATTAAGAATCAGTCAAATGGAATAAATGAAAGTTTAGGGAATCAAAATATATTAATAAAATTAGACTAACGTCATTTTTTTAAATTTTTTTTGGCGAAGTGTTCAAATGAGAAATTGTTTAGTCAGTTGTTGGATTCTACGTATGACGAACCATAGTAGGAAAACTTATTAACTTTAAGTAGCCTTATTTTATATTTATGAACTATATAATTTATTATATAATTGTTAACAATACTAGCTAAGTTGGTGATTTAGTATTCTAGTAAATATTATTATTATTATCATTATTATTATTATTAGCATCGCGTCTTACTACCCGTTCGCGTTATACGCACTTACGCTAATGTGTAATGGTAGGGTGATTGTGAGATGAAATGGAGGACCTACAGTTTAACGTGGGATCCGAACTACGGTGGAGGCTTGGCATTACCCACATTCACAAGATGTCTTGTCAGAGGTGAAGGAAGGGTTTGGTAATCAGATAAATCTGTGCCGGGACCGAGGATTGAACCCCGGACCACCAGCACAGAAGTCCGACACCTTACCCCTATACCACTAGGTCATCATGCCATCCTAAAAAGATATCATATTAATAATGGGGGAAACAATAGACCTTTCTAAGATAATCGAGGATTTTTTTTTAGTGAATTTGAATGTTTAGAATTGCTATTCTCATAAGAAATGCCACAATGTGAGGATATTTTCCTTCAAGTGGACGACACCCATAATAATTTTCCAATAAAAGTTAAGATGTGGAAAAGCATGTTTTAATATATTGTTTGTTGCCGGTATGCTTGATTGAGGATCTAGTAGAAGAGTAATGATGATCATCGTGAAATTGTGAATAATTTGATGCGTCTTACCAGACCTTCATTTGACTGTGGCTCGTCACGTTGAGTTCTCTTCATTCATTATTCATTTGAAACATTAGTTCTTTCTTTTCCTTGCTCTCTTGACGGACGCAATTCACTTCTTCAATACTCAAAATAGCTATTTGTAAGTAATAAAAATTATTAGGGAAGGGGGGTGGCTACCAGGCTAACAAAATGACACATGATGTAGGTTGATTTATTTTTATGGTCTTGTTATTTATTTCAATGAATTGTGTTGTTTCAGATTGATGATAATAATTGAAAGGGAATTTTCAATATTTTATAAATTTTATATTGTTTATTTATCATAAATATATATTATGACGTCAAATAGTACTTCAGTCTGTGTAGCAGATTAGGCTTGTATGGGTGAGACTTTCTCTTACATAGACAATTACAACCCTTATTGGATTTGTGAATTTTAATTATTATTATTATTATTAGCACCGCGTCTTAATACCCGTTCAGGTTGTACGCACTTACGCTAATGTGTAATGGTAGGGTGATTGTGAGATGAAATGGAGGACCTACAGTTTAACGTGGGATCCGAACTACGGTGGAGGCTTGGCATTACCCACATTCACAAGATGTCTTGTCAGAGGTGAAGGAAGGGTTTGGTAATCAGATAAATCTGTGCCGGGACCGAGGATTGAACCCCGGACCACCAGCACAGAAGTCCGACACCTTATCCCTAGACCGCCAGGTCACCAATTTTAATTACTTTAATGCGGTAGGAATTAATGAGGTAGAATATTTATAATTTTTTTTAGCTTCATTTATGTGGAGGCAAAGTGGGTACTATTTAGGGGAAATCGCTCCTAATACTCATGGCTAGAGCTTGAAATATGACCTCTCTATTACCAGCAAACCAAACTAGACTATATTGATGTTTAGACCACGTGCTATAAAGTGAATCTTTTAACAGTTTCAGTTAAAATATGTGATCAGCTTGCAATGGGACTCAAAACTGGAAGGTTTGCACTTTTTTTTTTGAAAATTGCTTCAAAGTTGAAAGAAGGGTCAATTCAGAAAACATCATTTGAAAAAAAAATAACACATTCAGAAATCATCTGTTTGAATAACATGACTGACATATCTTCAATTAGTAGATTTATATTAGGCATTGCCAAGGATTTAGACCAAGCGTGGGGAATATCTTTAAGATCCACATGGAGAGAAGATGATGGCAATATTTATTTTTACCCTCCATACCAGTAAAACCAGTCGGGATTTGAACTTATTTTATATTTTTTGAAGGTGACCTGGCGGTGTAGGGGTAAGGTGTCAGACTTCTGAGCTGGCGGCTGGGGTTCAATCCTAGGTCCCGGCACAGATTTATCTGATTACCAAACCCTTCCTTCACCTCTGACAAGACATCTTGTGAATGTGGGGAATGCCAGGCCTCCACCGTGGTTCGGATCCCACGTTAAACTGTNGTGCGTATAATCCGAACGGGTAGTAAGACGCGGTGCTAATAATAATAATAATAATAATAATAATAATAATAATAATAATAATAATATATTTTTTGGGTTAGAACTGAGCGTGTTGGAGACAAACCTTTGTTCTTAGAAATATTCATTGTGCCTGATTTGTATAACGACTATCGTAAACAATATTGTATGATCCATGACCATTCCAGGTATAATATTAATTGTTGATGAGTTAGTGAAGATGGTGTTAATGATAAATATAGAAAACTTTTAATTTGTAATTTAAAGGAGTTTTTTTATTTTTTTTCATAAATAGAAAGTGATCAAAATTCAAAGAACATATCACCTCAACCTTTATTTTACCACATTAATTACCTAACACTTTAGAAAAATGATAGGGGGAGGGGTGAAACACGTTTAATTTCCATTTATAAAAAAAGGTCATATTAGAAAGACGTGAAGAAAGAACTGTTAAGGTGGTTTTTTTTAGTACATAAAATTTATTCTGTGCACGCATTATTGATAAAGGAGAAAGAGTTGAAGAATGAAGTGTGGGAGTGGGCAGGGCTGTGGGGGGGGAAGGGGGGGTGTTTATTGGGGGGAAGATTTGGAGCTAGGTCTCCCCATATTCTAACCACGTCCTGCTATCATTCAAGAATCGTGATGACAAAATCTACCTTTTTGCTAGCGAAAAGAGACACTACTGCAAATTAAAATGACATTTTTATAGCGTAATTTTTATAATAGTTTTTATTTCTGAAAAAAATAACTAATATTAGTATATGTTTAAATAAAACTATAGCTATTCTTTCAATTTTTACATTAGTAGTATTTAATTCTATGTATTATTTATGTTGTCGACATCCCTTTTTATCAACTAATACAAAGCCTATAGCGATGACTAAGGTATCAGTGGAAACGATGTTTTACTGACTTCTCAGTTTACGTTAAATCAGCCTGTCAGTGGATAGGACTTTTTAGTGACTTCTGGTATTGCATAATCAGTTTACGTTAAATCAGCCTGTCAGTAGATAGGACTTTTTAGTGACTTCTGGTATTGCATAATCAGTTTACGTTAAATCAGCCTGTCAGTGGATAGGACTTTTTAGTGACTTCTGGTATTGCATAATCAGTTTACGTTAAATCAGCCTATCAAAAGCAGGCTTAGAAACTTATTTATAATAAATTTAGATATATTTAAAATGATTAATGTAATTGATTCTTCTAAATTAGCAAACATTTAGTTAACTTACCATGTTAGAAAACCTAGATCAAATAATCCACATATTTATATGAGATTCTATACATTTAGTTAATGATAGGGATTTCATATACCAACTATAATGCAAATCAAAATAAATATTTTGTATAAATATCTATATCCATCAAGTTTTTATTGATGGGAAATGTGGATATTTGGAAGTCTTAAGAATAAACCAAATATGTATTTCATAACTGTGTATTATTGTTGAGATCAAATAACACAAGTCCAATAAAATTATAATATTTGTAAGGAAATTATATTTAAATTATAAAACGTGACTTTTAAATGTTCAAATATTGGGAAATTTTTTTCAAAGCTGTCATTTAGAGCAGTGAGTCCCAAACCTTTTATACCGAAGGAGCTCTTGCACAAAAAAAAAATTGCATGTTAGAAAACTCATATAAATGTTTTTATTTAATATTGTGAACAATCAATAAATACAGAAAAATTTTACAAGTATAAAATAAACGGAAAATATCACATGGTCTGGCCGTACTTTTTGCCAAATGTCCTTTTTAAGATTTGAAAAAATTGGCAGCTATAATTACAGTCGCTGTTTTATAGTAAGGGATATTTATCCACGGAGCATGAGATAAATATGGCAGAGCCCAAGGTCTCCATGGAGCTCAGTTTGAGAACCGCTAATCTAGTGAACTATAATTTATTCCGTTAAAAATAAAATGGGATTTTCCATTCATGTAAATAATAAAACTTATCTCGGAAAAATAAAATATTCACTGTAAATTCACAATGGATAGAAAATAATAATATACATTTTATGCAAATCAAAAATTTGGTTATATCTGTGCGTGGTATCTAATAATATAAAATTTCAAACTAATTTATATATATATTTGTATCCTTAATGACATACTTTGTTGTGTAAACTAATATAGTTTTATGATAATCTCCATATCCTTTTAATAAAACATTTAAATACACATTAAATCAATAAATACCAAGCAATCAATGCACTAATATAATTTTAGGGGACTGCCAAGTTGATTTAACACAAATGTGGTTTAACTTACCCCATATTGGATGCTATCCGGGATCACTTGCTACTATCACCCCAAACACACTTGTTTTTACTAAATTCTACTTTTAGATTATTTTTCTTTTTAATATCACCATAGCTTATAAATGTTTTATGAAATCAGTTTTTAATAGTTATTAATGACCATGTATACATATCTACACACGCCCTTATCCATTAAAATAGAACTTGAAAGCATATACAAACGAAGGGGGGGTGGAGGGGAGTAGCTGAACCACTGATTCTTTTAGTAAATCTACGGAATTAGGAACAGCTATTTGAAGTTATAAAATTAATTTATACACACATTCGTGACCAAACTTATGAGAGTACTGGGAATACATATATGTAGTTTACATATAATTGATTTCTTATCTCCATTAACTTAATGGATTATTAACTTTATTGTACCTATAAATATGAGCTAAATAACTCAAATTTATATAAGTTATAATAGTGAGTATCGGAGTTCCCATTAAAGCTTTTTTAAATTGGCATAGAAATATTAGAAATTATTAAGAATATCCCAGGATATTATTCAAAGGAGCCATTTGAGTGTTGAATTAAATTAAAACACGAAACAATTAGTTTTGGATAAATCACCAAAAGGTTTAGCCACCATTTGAATCGTAATTCAACATAATTTTTAATTTAACTTAAGCTACAGTCAATTTCTTATTAGTAATTCTGAAAATTGAATTTTCATTACTCCAGAAAATACCTTGAGTTTCCATAGGTATAATTTTAGAATATTTAAATGTGTGCACTTACTAAACCTTTTGTCATACATAATAGTGACTAAACTTTTTATTTAATAAACGATGGGATGGATTTCAACAAGACGTGTTAAGATTAATTTTATCAATTTATAAAGTATCAGATTTAATATTGAAAAAGTTAATTTAAATAACAATAAATAAATAAATGTTGTTAAATATTTAAAAATATTAATGATCCTAACTAAATACCTTGATTAAAACTGAAAATTAGGTAGTTTCAAGTCCTGTTATACTATTTGTATTAATATTTAATTAATCTTCATTTAAATAAATAATTAATTTCGCAATTTAAGAAACCAGTGGATTGGGCATTATCTACTAGAGTAACGATAGCTAAGGTACAAGTAATGGCTTTGAGTGTACTAAGATTGGTCAACCAATATTGAACTCTTATTTTGCAGGATATTTTAACTAGATCATCCTCTGAAACTCTCAAAATCGAATTGGAACATTAAATTCTCTTTTTCACTAAGGCTATTGTTTTAATATAACTGTTGCTTAATAGTAACTATTGCATATAACCTGAACAGGTAGTAAAACGTGTTACTAAATACATACTATTCAATAGTTTAGTTTTTCTAGGAAATGATAGCTGGGTTTGGTCATATTAAGTTCAATTAATTTATTTTGAGATAGGTGAATTTCTCTTGAAACAAAGTTCTAGTAGGTATATTTTTGTGGCTTGGTCAAAATATGTTGTAATATATTTTAAAATATTGTCCAACCCTGTACAAACATGTGATAAATTTTACTTCGATTTCAACTTTATTTGAGTGTAAATACTTTATAGTATCATGTTAATTTTGATTAGTGCTACATATATTGTTTGAGCACCGCTTCTTACTAACCGTTTGTGCTATAGGCCTATATAGGCCTAAAATAGATACTATGAATTATTAAGTTTGGAAATTTTAATCATCATAACATATGGCATACAAAATATGTATTATAATATAAATGATACCTTTAAGGACAAATTTATTAAAATTAGTTTGAAATTCATTTTACGGCAGCTTTTGGCTTATTCTTAAAATAATTTTCAATTCACAACAAGTTAATCCGAACTTGTGTATTTAAACATCCCTGACCAAAATTCTTGTACAGTGGGTATCATTGAAAATTATATTTCAAGTTTGTTTGAGAGCCATAGAAAAAAAAAAGATTGTATTATATCTTCACGCAATTGTTTGATTTTAAATTGTGAAACCTTTAGTAAAATGAGTAATATAATTTCGACGAATCATAGCTATATGATGTATTAGTAAATATAGTAAAACCTATGTTTAAAATAAGGTATACATTCATGACTGGAGAACGAATATAACTTTTAAATAAAATTCTTTTCGTAGCTTATACATTTTGGTCAAAATTTGTAAAAATATTTATTTTGCCTTTCTATGGATGTATTTTTAGTGATTTTTTTGTGTTAAGCTGGTTTTATGTTAGAGAAGTATACTATTTCAATTAAATTATATTTGGGTTTTATACTATATGTTTGACCATATAAACGTATACTAATTTTTGCAGAGATAGCTTTGTGTTTACTAAATTTGTTTTTAACTAATAGAATAAAAATACGTTAGTTTTTTAACCAGACCTTTCTGGAACTGTATTTTATAATATTATAGTTAAATTCTTATATTTCCTTACATATACCTATAGGTTTAGACTATGCAGAATTACATAACTATGACTCAATGATTCATGTTAATTTTTGATAGCTAACACAACATATAACTTTTTCAAATTTATTTAGCTCTTACCCAGCTATTGTGAATCAATTCATAGTTAAACTTAGGATATTTTTATATTTATAAATAAAATGTCAAGAGTTTTTCTTAAATATATACATAAGTAATTTTAGAACAACCTTGAACATATTCATCACATAGTTGAAAATATTCCATTCGCGTTTTAATCACTAATTTTATATGTGACTCCTTACAAATAAATTCAGTTCAAATTTAAAAAAGTTATATTAATGGTTGTAAGTTCCATTATTATTATCTAAACCTTATCAATACTAATTTTTAAAATATATGTTATACAATAATGGTTTATAAATCAAATTTAAAAAATAGAGGCTTTGGTTGATTCATGTATAAATACGTAATATTTTTAAAGTTCATCAATTAAGTTTGATATCATTAAACAAACACATAAATGATTTTTTTCCTATTCTACTCAATATGATTTAAAATACAAAAACTAAATTAGAAATATATTAAAATATGTTTAAACACTAATATCTTAAGCATGGATGATTGAAATAGAAAAAAACATTTGTGAAGTTAATCAAATCCACAGATAAAATAATTTAGCAGTCATAACATAACTCAAAATGGTTCAATTAAATAATGTATCGTTTTTCAACCAGTGTGCCGCGAAGGGTTGGTAGGCATACCGCGGGGAGTTTGGAGAAAAGTAAACAAGAACCTGAACAAATCTTTGGTAATCCATTATAACATTATTTCAAATATAGCACAATTAATAGAATTTCAACTTTTGAACTTCCAAGCACAATCGTAAAACTTGTTTTTAAATAATAAACTAGCTCCGGAAAAATACTAAGAGTGTCCCTTGAAAACCTTAGCGGATTTTTTAGTGGACCATGAGTTTAAAAACATTTATAATTGATAAAATAATGTATATTTTGTTACTTTCGATTTTAAATGTTTTATTAAAAAAAATTCTAGTTTCCACATTTTATAATTTTGCATATTTTTATTTTAATATTTGTAAAATTTTACTAATGTACTATGTACAATGTATTAATGTTAAATATAATGTATTGTAATATCGAAAGAATATTTGAATTTCGTAAATAAAGTAAAAAAATCCGGTGTATTTATTGGTATAATTTTCTTTAACTTTTTCAGCAAAGTATATTTTTATTATCGATTTCTAAGCTGGTATTGATAGCTTTAGGGGAAAAAGCAGGCTCACCCTTCTAATACCCCTTTTTTACATAACGCTGTTTCCTTTATTAGGAGTGGCATTCCTTTTATATCAAATGTTAAGGGTTGTATAAAAAATATAGCAGAGTCGAAAAAAATAATAAAGTAGGAAGACGAGAGTTTTTAATTTAAAAGATTCGTCCATTCGCTTGGAAAATTTCTGACCCCTTAAATAGAGGATGTATGAAACTGGCCAAAGGGGATGGATCATAATGAAAAACACCCATACGGCACAACAGGGTTAAAGTGGTGATTTCTCGCCTTCATCATTCGGCTACAGCCATCAAGATTACTTCTGGAGATGAAATTTTAACATCAGACCATCTCAGAGATTTTTGTCAAGATTAGTAATAAATGTACTATTAAAAAAAATGTACACATTTTTTTTTTTTGTCTTTGTTATTAACTTACTCAAGATTATTTTTGCATTGAAAAGATATTCATATATTAAGATATTCTCATTCATAAATATAAAATATTTGATACGAAACATTATTCATAATTAATAAATCGCCCAGTTAATATATTTTGGGCAGTGATAGTTCTGTATTTCCAAATATTTTGTTGATATAATTATGTCTTTGCCAAAAAATACTACTGTGTATTTATGTTCATAATTTAAGTATTTCATCAACTGTACTTTTAAACTCAATAAATTTAAAAATCATAGAACCCGCCTCGGTGGCGTAGTTGGTTAACGCGCTTGTCGTGTTGAAGCTCGACTGCTGAGGACGGGGAGATCGAGGTTATAATCTCAGTCGGGTGAACTGGGGCAGGTTTTTCCTAAATGGTTTTCCACTCTCCCTCCACGCTAATGCGGGTTCGCTTCCTCCAATTTAACCTTCCCAATTCCTAATCTATTAGAGTAATAAGTACTTAAAGCGTATAACCCGAACGGGTAGTAAGACGCGGCGCTAAATATTATTAATTATTATTATTAAAAATCATAGATAAATCTAACCATTATTTTAAATAAATTAAATCTTTATATACTGACTTTGTTGTTATGTTTTGAGATTCCTAAGTCTCTTATTTAATAAGTGGACGATGTACAGCCAACTGACAAATTATTTGGTGCTTCCACTTATTAAATAAGAAACTTACTTTAATTTTATTGATGTGACTTAATGAATAATATAGTGTCTTTATCTCAAAAGTATGCAATATTTTGGAAATAGAATAACTTTATAACTTAATATTATTATTATTATTATTATTATCACCTCGTCTTACTACCCGTTCGGGTTATACGCACTTACGCTAATGTGTAATGGTAGGGTGAAATGGTAGGGTGATTGTGAGATGAAATGAAGGACCTACAGTTTAACGTGGAATCCGAACCACGGTGGAGGCCTGGCATTCCTCATAATATAACTTAATATTAGAAATGTCAATAATTTCACTCTTAATCTACAATAATTTCAGTCACAAGATGTTTAAAAAAATTGATTTAACTACTATCAATCTTAAATGTACTAAGTACATTGGTTCCAAAGTCGAAAAAATCGCTGTATACATGTATTTAGCTAAAATAAATATAGGCTACGTGCTTAATACATTTGTATTTCTATTTGGATTGCTCCAAAGACTGAAGGGTGACTTTTGTCTGTCTTTTTTTATGACTTAAACATCAAAAGGAATTTTAAATTAGTGATGATTTTATTTTTTTAAAGTTAGCAATAAGATCGAGGGGAGTTTTACTAGAACGGTCAAGTGAATGGAATGCGTGGGCTTACTGTAGGGGTTGAATTAGTCATCGTAAAAAGACAAGCAAAAACTTGTTCAAGTCTAAAATATTAATCATTTTGGCAGCACAAACTAATATGTGTTAATTGTTTATCTTGAAAAACAAGCTTTATTTACATATGTACATAAAATAACATTCATTATTGTTATATGTGAGAAATTCAAAACTAATAAATATTATTGTTAGATACATCCGAACGACTATACCTTTATTGAAAAAGGGATAGTTATGATAAATTATATTAAATTTAGCCTTAAAATATCAAAATAAATTTACTATTTTTAATTAATCTTATCTTTAGTTAAATAAAGTGATAATGTTTAACTACGTATTGGTGACCTGGCAGTCTAGGGGTAAGGTGTCAGACTTCTGTGCTGGCAGCCGGGGTTCAAGCCTCGGTCCCGGCATAGATTTATCTGATTACCAAACCCTTCCTTCACCTCTGACAAGACATCTTATGAATGTGGGTAATGCCAGGCCTCCACCGTGGTTCGGATTCCACGTTAAACTGTAGGTCCTCCATTTCATCTCACAATCACCCTACCATTACACATTAGCGTAAGTGCGTACAACCCGAACGGGTAGTAAGTCGCGTTGCTAATAATAATAATAATAATAATAATAATAATAATACCTTTAAATCAAGAAGTCAAATATTCTAAGATATTAAACCTTGAATAGCTGACAACGTACTAGTCGGAAATCACAGACAAATCATCGAAATATAGCATTGTAGAGTAGCTATCTATTGATCACTAAGCAGTATCTACATTCTATGACAATTAGTTTTTAACTATTCTATCTATGGTTGGAGAAGGGACCCACAGAAGTTTTTTTATATATCTATAGACCCCACACAAAAATCTGTCTCCCTAAAAGAGTTTTTATAAATTATACGATTACATTATTTTACTATCGGCTCAATCATAAGAAATGAGAATTTAGTAATTGATAAATTTAGTGTATTTTTTTAAACATTTTATGTAATATAAAAATGTATTTGATTCTATGGACCTTTGTTTGTTGATATTAAATTGTTTCCATTTTAGTTATGAAAAATGAAACCGATGAAAAATTAATCATACAAGCATATATTTTCGCTTTATATTGTTTTGTATCCTATGCATAGGAATGGAATGAAGATATAATTTTAGCGTTGAGTTCTACTCATGTTCTTCATATTGTTTGTTAGAGAAAGTAAATGTTAAATAAATCTGATATTTTTTATTTAAAAATCCAGATTAACGTTAGATCAAATATTTGTAACTATCGTACTGAAGAACTATATTCCTTCGATGCATGTCATTACATTATTTTTACTATTAATTATATTAATCAACACTTTTAATTATTCAGAATTTGATAAGTTGGTTAAGAAGACGTATGCACTAGTAGAAAATAATTAGGCTCGTGATACATCCAACACAATGTGCGCGCACACACACACACACACACACAACAGGTGGCTGAGAACGTTATGATACTTTTAAAAAGCACAGACCTACTAAGTTTCGAATTAGGATTCCATTTGAATACTTAGAGCTAATACAAATGTTTGAGTGTGGACTATATAAAATTGCCAAGAGTTGAGGCATATTTAAGTAGGCGGTAAATACAATAATAACCCCAATTTTCTCATAAATAAATGATACGGTGCATCACACAGTCTTTTTATATATTTTATCTTAAAAATAGATGCGTTTATTAAAAACTCGTAGGATTTTTAAAAATAAATAATATTCATTTTGGCAGAAACGTTATAGAATAATTATAGGTGCATCACATTTTACCAAATAACATAAACGAAATTATATACACTTAACCATAAACATTGATAAAGAGATCTTTGTCAACCAAATAGCATACAAATAACTTTTTATTTCAAATATCTGCATAAAAAATTATATGTATTAGTTTATAGCTTAGAAATATTATTTTTATAAAATTATATTACAAATAAAATATCATTAGTTTTGGTACCACTACAACTTTACAGTCCTAAGCTGTTTCATATCTCAAATAGTGGTGATAAAAATGGTAAATTTATGTTCATACAAAGTAATATCATAATCATTTTATGATTAAATAAGAGTTTCCAGTTTGTTGGTGGTGTTAATCATTGCCTGGATATAGAATGTAATCAAAATCATTAGAGTTGATTTTGAGAAAAATCGATTTATTCTATTTTAGCCCACAAGTAAACTACCCATAATTTTAGGGTTGGTATCTAATTTCAAAAATCCCTCGAAGGAACCTTATGAAAACAATATATACCAAGTTTTAGCCCGATCAGTAAAATTATCTAAGCTCTAGGCCAAGATACAGAATAACAGACGGCATCATGAAAACCTGGTTTTCTTTTTCAGAGGGTCATGAAACGTAGACATTTATCAGAATCTTGAGTTCGATTTATTTGAAAGTTATAATACTTCACTCTCCGAGGGGGTTTAGGGAATTTAGGAGGCGGCACCATAACGTGAAATGAGATCATAGTTATCACTAATATAGTTTGTACTGTTTGTTGACTAAATGATAGGAAATATTATGAACAGTACGTATTGGTTCAAAAGTTATTTTCTTTAATTTTAAATTCCATTAATAAAATCACAATAACTAAACTAGATGGTAAAATATATTCATGATTTAAAAAATAGAGCTTTCACAACGATGGCATTTAACTCAAAAATTATTCATACATCATTATAAATAAGCGAATTAAATGCACTAACATTTTCTTGAAATGAACATTTTAAAAACGTATCTGGTAAACAATAATTCGTGGGGCTATAGATATTTCAGTAATGTGTAATATATGAGGACAATGAATTGGCTTAACAGTGCTAAATATGTTTAATAGATCCAAATTCATAATAATATTTATGTTGAAGAAATGAACTAGCTACAAGTATGTTATAATTCTTACAAACACACACACACATATCACAAATTTGATTTATATTAGCCAAATTACTTTTAACCACTAAGCTTATACCACTGAATGATGGAGAATATTTCCTAATAGTCTCATGTAAAACAATTTACTTACTTTAAAATTGAGGCACAAATCTTTGGGCAGGTGTACTTGCTGCTGAGCTGTTTGAGCCTGCGGTCGCGGCACGACCACTACAACCACCTACCTGTGTGAAGGCGCGTGTGTTGCTGGACGTGGCTCAGCTGTTTGAACCTGCGGTCGCGGCACGACCACTACGATCACCTACCTGTGTGAAGGCGCGTGTGTTGCTGGACGTGGCTCAGCTGATTTGAACCTGCGGTCGCAATACGAGCACTTGTATGGTTTCTCGCCGGTGTGGACTCGAATGTGTTGCACTAGTTGGTGGTTGGAGGAGAATGATTTGAGGCACTGTTGACATTGGTGCGGTTTCACTTCGGTACGATGGGCAGCTTCTCTGGCATGCATCTGCATGGCCGACTTGTGCATGAAGATCTGTAGAACAGAGAAAAGCAGCCCGCGACCATCAATCATTGTGTTTAAAACATGTGTTAGTGTGCATCTCTTCGTGGGTTGAAACTTTGGGCACCTCGATGTAAAGCTAGAGAAAGAGTATGTACAGGACATGTTGCAAAATATTTCTACAGATATTATAATAAATTTTAAATAAATAGGCGATGGGCTCACTCTATTTTCTCATATTCAAACTATATCAAAGGACCTTTTAAAAATAACTTTTGGTTTAAATTAATGAAATTAATAATCTAAATATTTTTAGGATGTTGGGGTGATGTTGTTGGTTACATTTTTATTTGTATATGTGAAACATTAACGTTTACTTAAATCCGTTTTTGTTTTAACAATTAGTATATCTTTCTTATCTATGATTTTGTTTGAGAATATTTATCATCAAATGTAATACAATTGTAACAATGTAAAATATCAATTAAAGGTACTTTAATTTCAAACTATCAACTAAGTTCAAACGAATGGTTAATTAATTTTGCTCAATATTTTGATTTACTAGAATAACTTACATTAACATGTTGATATTGTATGCAAAAACGATATTATAAGAGTTATTATTTATTAGTTTTATTTTACATGATTATATATATGAAAAATTAACAATTCATCCTGACTAAAAATGAAAATGTACTTTAAAAATACCAACTAGTCAAAGATAAAATTATTAACATTAAAGTTCCACTAGTTTAATAATATAATTAATCAAATGCTAGTAGAGTTTTTTTTATATATTATAGGTATATTAATTACTATTCATTTACCAATAATGCTATTTATGAAGTTCTACAAATAATTTCCTTGAATTACTTTTTTTGATATATTTATATTACTAACTCAAACTATTAAAATATAGAAAAATACAGGGTGGGCCACGGAAAAGTAGCCCGCCTCCTATATCCAGAAGGTGCCTCGCTCTGAATTGGAGGAGGTCAATCCCCCTCCACCCATATTGTGACATGAAGAATGAGCAAGTGAACTGCTTGTCTAAAGCTTTATTGACTCATTCTTCATGTCACAATATGGGTGGAGGGGGATTGACCTCCTCCAATTCAGAGTGAGGCGCCAGATGGATATAGGAGGTGGGCTACTTTTCCGTGGGCCACCCTGTAGTTTAGTTATATTAACATAACTTTAAATTCTAACTTAACCTTAACACACCTAGCCTCAAAACTATATCCTGGTACCACAAAATGTTCCTCCATAGTAACAAGGAACCTTTATTTAAAACAAATATAAACTTATAAAAGGTAGCCTTCTATCTATTATGGCAATTTTTTTTTCTCCTTTCTTTTCAAAGGCCACTTAACAGATGAAAATTATATTTATATTTAATACAAGCCGTAATATACAGTCGAATTTCTTTAGAAAAAAACTTTCAGATCATTTGAATCACAATTGTGGTATAGCCTGAAAGAACAGTTGTAACAATTTACTTCTTATATCAAAAGTGACATTTACTGAAGGAAATGCTTGATGCATGAATATATGAAATTATATAAACAATAAATTTTAACTACCCTAAGTTTCTTCATATGGCTTACTATCAATCTATAACATATCCTACAAGTAAAATGACAACAATATGATTTTTAAAGTGTAAATGTTTGCACAAAGTAATCATTTCTAGTGGTAAATCCAATTTAATATTCAAATAATATCACCGAGTTACACTTAAGGTGAGATGGGAAGTTAACATGAGCTAAGGCCAGCATTTTTCCAGCTTTTATGACAGGCACTTTTTTAGACCGAAATAAATAAATTATTAATTTTGTAGTTACGTTTGATTTAATTCCATACATATGGCGATCTCTACAGTTCTTGAATATGTTTAATGAGCATTATTACATTTGATGTTAAACCTTTTAAACCAAGAGAAAAAGTTGCCATCAAATACACTATGCTCTTTATTGATATTAATAAAAAAACTGGTGAGATCACTATGTGTATGAAAATATATTAAAACAAGTTTTAAAGGAATTTTCCGTATTTTATTATAATAACAGTGCAGTAACACAGCAAGAATTTACTTACAAGAGGGCAAAACAAAATAACACAAGATAACACATTATGGCATGGACTTGAGGCTATTGAGTTAGACAAACATTATCATATATGATCACACATTAATTGCTAAAATCTTATACTTAGGTAAACAAATATAATTAAAATATATGTTGTCAAATTTAATATATACATATATATACATTTAATTCATGCAATTATTTTCGAAATCAAAACTAGATTAATTCAATAATATTTACTAATTAATATTATGGTGATATATATTGCATTAGCTATAATACGGTAGGATATTGTTATATTTGTAAAACTATTTAATTTATTGTACTCTATATTTATTTAAATATATAAGCATGTTTTAATAGATGCTGTTTATAAAAGAACTTCATGGTTTCAAAGAGAATTTTATTAAAGAAACATACAAAATATCCATTCAATGAATCTATAGCATGATAGGTCATATCTTTCTGAGTTTTTTCGTGGTCAGTACAATTCTATGTGAACCCCATTCTGCATCACTTGATTCATTTAACATTAATCTTTAAAACCCCGGAGCTATTTTCTTAACGACGTGTATAGTTCGTGTATGTTTAGACTCTTTGAGAGTCACTTTTAATGGAAATTACTGTTTTGTATATTTCATGATTGTAAATACCGATCAAAATTGATGTTTTGAAACCCCATAAAATTCTTATTCAGTATAATATTAAATGAGCCAATAATATGCTATTTTCTATAAACCTCATTTATAAAATGTTAAGTTACAAATTTACTTAGAATAAATAAATAAATAAATATATATATATATACATATGCTAATATTTTTTTAGTCCTCAATTTTTTTTCTAAAACACAGACCCATTTTATTTGTAATTAATATACACATATTAGCAAATATTCGGATGTTGAGCTATACTATTTTGTCTATAAAATAGTTCACTAGGACTTTACTTGATGCTAAATGTGTTAGAATTACATCATATTAGATTAGTACTGGGATATGAAAATCCTGTGTGTTTGAAAAATGTAATCATGAACAACTTTAACATTATAAGAAACTAATTAATTATCATAAAATTCTCTAAATACATTTTCAATAACACATTAATTAATTAATTTTTAAAAATAAATATAATATATAAATTCTTTTATTCAAGACACAAGTCACAACGCCAGCCAGTTTAAATCACAAACTTGAGAGCTTATGAAAAAAAAATGTGTAAAATATTTTAAATACTAATGTACACTAATTGTATCATATCACGACTTATTAATTGGTATATTAGGAACATGATTACACTCAAACTAGAAATCCCATCAATGTGAGGGTATGTGTATTAATGACTTGACGACAGGTGAATCATGAATCAGTGAAATTATTTTAAACTTTAGAATAATTATTTTCTTAATTTAATTATTTTATTAATATTGTTGTATTTTTTTAAATGATAAAATAGTTGGCCTGATAATTTCACTGTTTTATAATGAAAACTAAAGAAAACAACGCAACGATCAAATCTATATCTAAATCTAAATCTAAACCTGCTTATCTGCGCCAACGGAATCTTAGCTCGAAATAGCAAAGTCTAAGCTTAAAAATTCCTCTCCGCGGAAAAATATTTTAATAAACAACAGTAGTGTCTACTAACCAAACCTTTCTAATATATTTCTCACAAATTTCTGTTTTTCTAACGATGTGGGAGTGTTAGCGAATACAATTGAATTGGCTGTATTTTATTATATTCAAAAACAATATTTGTAAAAAAATTTGTACATTACTATGGTTTAAAAAGTCACTAAATACATGTGTGAGTTCGGGGGCCTTAGATCACTTTAGTTTCAACTGCTCTCACAATGCATAAATGTAATATATTAACTTGACCAATTTCTGGAATTGTTTTCATATTAATTTCTGATTTGGTGATCCACTACTCAACATTATCAATAATGAATTAACTATCTTAACATATTATGTTGTGATATTTTTTTTTAACTTAATTTATTTAAGGAACGCTAGTTCTAGATGTTTTTTTTCATCTACCTTAATCTCATAAGTGCAACATTTCACGTTAAACAGTTGCAAATTCTAGATTTTCATAATTTTTTTTGAAAACCACTAAACATAAAATGGTTTAAATCCAATAGGGGCAAATTGGTACCATTCATCTTTATTTTGGTGCAATATTAAAATCAAATATATAGATATATTTATACATATGAGTTAAATAATGAAATTATATCAGAATGACTTCAGCGCGTTTTAATACTAACGTAAGCTGCCACCTTAATAATTAAGCTCGAAAAATATTCTTATTTTTCAAGAAACTGCATGAAGAATTACTTGAACAGAATCTGAAAAAAACTATCTACATGCTTTCGACCGTTATTTGAACGGTTTTCTCAATGTATCGCAAACCAGGACACTAACTGGTCTACAAAAAGGATTAACTTCAAGGTGGTTTAGCAGCGTCTAAATATCAAAATGTCAACCATCAAAATAACGTCACTGTACCCTTTATTTCTACTGAAATATGGAGCTATTGGGTATATTTTCTTTACTACACTATACTATAGTTTGCAAGATCCCGTATTGGTGTATTATTTATTATTTATTTGGTGGTATATCAATTTAACTTACTTTTCCAATTATATCTTATTATATTTTACACCCTCCCAGCCTAAACCCATTTTAATCACGCTAAATGAGTAAAGAATAAGGTTAAATTGTACCCACATTCATGTGTTACAAGAGTTGGAAAAAATTTATGGGAACAAATACTTTGAGAATAACTGAATGGGATTTGAACACCCACCTACTCGTCACCGGATAACTGAACTAGAAGATCCTTACTTTAGTCAGTGTGCTCATCAAAGTGGTTAATTGATTATATAATTAGAGGACTTACAGACTAACTTAACTCTACGTTGGACAAATAATCTGGTACCTTGACCATCAATATATCAGTGAAAAGGGCAAGGCTCAATATCAAACCCAGAACCCATGTCTCAAAAGGCAAACAATCTACCAACTGAGCTAAGGTGTAAGGCATGGTGTCATTGATCAAGATAAACTTAGTAACTTTCAGGTTACATGAAGTGTAACTACTTGATGAAATTAACTCACATAACATACAGTAGCCTCGCGGCTTCTTTGGTGCTGACTGAAAGCTTTGAAAAGTTATCAGACCAAATTATGTATCCCTACGACGAACCATATGATATGCAAAAATATGTGTTTAGCAGCTGTCACTTCTGACAGTCAACATTTAGGTATATACCTAAATGTTGACTGTCAGAAGTCAGCTGTGAGCTGTGAGTCAGCACCAAAGAAGCCATGGGGCTACTTTAATTATAGTTATTTGATTTTGTCCAAGCTAGTTTTAACATATTGTATCTAAAATAAAATAAACTATTTTCCATGCATTTTTATTATACATTTTGATACGAAGGCAGTTAAAACTAATATCAGAGTTTGTTTATACCTTAGCCATCCTAAAAGAAAGAGCGCTGCCAGATTGATTTATTCCCAACTAAGATTTGAAAATGGATTTTGCGGACAAGAAAGGGTTGGAAAGTTGGGGATGAAGAAAGGGTTAGGGGTGGCGTGATGCTAGAAGGAAGGGTGAGTCTGGTAAGGGTAGGGTTAGGGTGAGGGTGAAGTGGCTACAATCTCGGGGCCAAACAAACCCGCCAGGGGTTGCTTCACCGCTTCATAACGAGGGTAGTATTGATATTCCACAGTTAAACGCTACAGCTATAAGACAAAATTATAAACATTTCTTGACACTAGGTCAGTAGCGTGAGATGAGTAAATATCAATTATAGGGATATCTCGTATCACTTGGTCTACAGTCAAATGCTGTGCTACCGGATTTGTAATTTTGAATATTTATTAAATAATACTTTAAAAAAAATATAAGGATTAAAATAAAATGTTTCAAGATTTAGAATTATATTGGCAAACACTTTCATAAAGTTGTTTTTAGCGCGTATTTTAAGTATTTTCTTAAGTTTTAATAGATAATTCAAATATCTACGTAGTTATCAAATGCCTATACCAAAAATTCCTAAGTACCTAGACAACATACCCTCCAAAATAAAATCTCTTAGATTACTACGGGTGACCTGGCGGTCTAGGGGTAAGGTGTCAGACTTCTGTGCTGGCGTCCGGGGTTCAATCCTTGGTCCCGGCAATAATTTATCTGATTACCAAACCCTTCCTTCACCTCTGACAAGACATCTTGTGAATGTGGGGAATGCCAGGCCTCCACCGTGGTTCGGATCCCACGTCTTGTCAGAGGTGAAGGAAGGGTTTGGTAATCAGATAAATCTGTGCCGGGACCGAGGATTGAACCCCGGCCGCCAACACAGAAGTCTGACACCTTACCCCTAGACCTCCAGGTCATCTACAGCTATAAAAAACCATCCTATTTTTATAAGTATAGTTGTGTGTATTTCTGTTTAAATTTGAGTGCCTAATATATGAATTACTTGCCATTGCAGCTTAGTAAAGGGGAAGGCGAATGTCTTGGATTTACTAGTGAAATTGAATACATTTTTAATATATGATGCAGTAGCCCGTAGCTTCTTTGGTGCTGACTGACAGCTCACAGCTAACTTCTGACAGTCAACATTTAGGTATATACCTAAATTCTGATTGTCAAAAGCAACAGCTGCTAAACACATATTTTTGTAGATCATATGGTTAGACGTAGGGATACATAATTTGGTCTGGTAACTTTTTAAAGCTGTCAGTCAGCACCAAAGAAGCCATGGGGCTACTATAGAAAGAAACTCTATTTATTAGTTTAAATTGGTTTCAATATGTTAAATACGTATTAAATTTAAACATATTTGAAAACTCTTTTTTTATGATTTTAAATATTTATATTCAGTTTCATAATAATTTGGAATAGCCAGTAAATGATTTAGGCTCAAGTTTATCAGCTTAGTGTACTTGAGATAAACTGTTTAATGTGTTAAATATTACAGGTATTTGAATTAATACTAACTAATATTATACACTCATCATAATGTATCCACATAAAAACACATACATGTGTTAACTATTCTTTGACCTCTTTATACACATTTAATAGAATAAACTTTCAAATCAATTCATAAAGTAAACAAATTTTTTATCGTAGTTTTTGTTAATGTGTATACCTGGTTTTGTAGCACACTTATCGAGAAGAGAGAGGCAATAAAACTATTCCATATGTAAAAAAAATGAAAAAAGATAAGAGCTCTGGATGGATTAAAATTAAAATCTATTTTTTTCAAAGTAATACTTCTAATTATTCTCCCCTTTTCGTTCAATGTTGAAGAGTTTGGAGAAGTCACCTGATATTTTTATAGCAATTAAACTGAATATTCGAAAAAGCAAAGTCGACAATTCATTTCATCGCAATTTGAATATCCCAAGCCTTGAGAAAAATAATAAAGAGAAAGAAAGAGGGGAAATTCAAGGAAAGCGAGATGAAAGTTATTTTCTCGCTCTTAAAACTCTTTCGTTCTTAGGAGCTTAGTGAATGGAAGTGAGAAAGACAATCATACTTGAGAAATAAAATGAAAAAGACAGAAAAAATACTCAAATTTTAAGGTGAAGAATATCAAAACTTGTGGAGCCAAACTTTTGAAGCACTTTGAAGAATAAGTTACTGTAAGATTTAATTGAAGTTGACAAAGGGTGAATTTTTACCCATAACAAGATGTAGTATAAAAAAAGTTAACACACATTTTTCACTATAAATTAATCGCCTTTTAGGCATCAAATCCTCGTTTCTCATGTGCAACTTTTGTCTAAACATACCCTTGGATACAAATCATAAATCATCTCTTGTAATTTGTTTTAGCAATAATGTCTACAAAATAAGGTGAACATAAATTGGAAACTAAAAATAGTTTTAAAAATAGCAGCTAGATAAATTGTATACTTGAAATTTGTAAACAGTAAATGCTTAGTACAAAGTTTAATACAATACATATTCTGATTATATTTAGTAGGCCTACTAATTTAAGGTATATAAATTAATATTATAACTTGAAAATATTTTAGCTGTGTTTTAATATCTGAATTATAAAAACATACACAGACAAACATTGGGACGGGTCATATCGTGGGTATATAAATAGAGTAATTAGAACTAGATAAAGATTTAATACAATCATATATTCTCAGATAAACTTAAATCTTGTAATATTTAATTATAGAAATTTCCACTAATATAACGATAATATCATAATAACCATTTTCCAAACCTTTATTACTTATAAATGTCTGAACGAGCAAAACTAACTATATTCCATTCACAGTAGGAATTGACTTCTGAAAGGCCTTTATCCCTACCATAAATCTACTATATAGTAGGATATTGGTAGGAAAGAAGACCTTTCAGAGAGTAATTCCTACCGTGAATGGAATAGCCGCAAAATTTCCACTGTTACTGCGGTGTTGAAGGTTGAGATGTCTGCTTGAAGAAGAATATCAATAGAAAAATAATCGCTACTATATTCAACGCCACATAGTGATAGTGAACCATTTTGGGTTCAATCCTCGGTCCCGGCACAGATTTATCTGATTACCAAACCCTTCCTTCACCTCTGACAAGACATCTTGTGAATGTGTGGAATGCCAGGCCTCCACCGTGGTTCGGATCACACATTAAACTGTAGGTCCTTCATTTCATCTCACAATCACCCTACCATTACACATTAGCGTAAGTGTGTATAGCCCGAACGGGTAGTAAGACGCGGTGCTAATAATAATAATAATAATAATAATAATAACATATTGGGTAACATTTATAAATCACAAACCGGTGATTTCGTAGTTAAAGTCTTCAACATTGTAATATATTATAAAAGTAAATCAAAGTTCCGATTTATGAACCCTCAGTTTTCTCTTAGTATGTATGCAAAGTATTAAGTATTCTAGGTATATTGGTTTGTAGTCACCAGCACAGGTGGATACGCAATCTAAGGCGTAAGAATCGCAATGTAAATATAAGTATAAATAAACGCCCGAGGAGCTCACCCGCTAGTTTCTCCAAGTATTTTAAACAATTTTAATTTTGAACTTGTCCTTCCTTTGACGAATACCGAACTGGTGGTCATGCAGTTCAAGACGTCAGCCTCAAAATATGTGTAATTGGAAAAAACTAAGATCACCTAATTATATAGGTTCACGGCAAGCTTGCGCTTTCTAAGTTTGTTGGTAATTATTTCCTCAAATTAGTGGTCATTATGTCTAATACGTAAGGCTCACAATGGATTTAAGTCAAACAATAATACTTCTAAGTAATACATCCAAAATATTTTACAAACCACTTACTCTCGAAGTGCACACCCTGATATTTACTAAGCATACATGAAAAGTTTTCCCTTTATATGTTTCTTAGTTTTGAACCACCCCCACCGGGTTTGATACGTCAAGATATATAAAAGTAAAATAAAATACGCCAAAATGGAATAAGCGCTAAGGTTTCTTTGAGGTCACAAGTAAGTCTATTTCAATTCTCACCTTGTTATTTTATTGGTTTTAAAGATACCTTTCATTGGTCAAGCAGTCTTATATTTAAGGTAAGGTCAGTAATATATCTAGAAGTTAAAACATGCTTGTGTTACAAAGTCTCAAGTTTCCTTAAGTGTACATATTTCATGCGTTCCATTTTACGTTTTCTGTTTTTGGAGTTATCAACATAGGTGGACACGTGGTGTAAGATGTAAGACTCGCGATATAGGCCTAGGCCAAGAGTAAACACAATACGCCCGAGAAGAACACTCTGAGATCTGCTCAGGGACGCAAGTATATGCCAAATATAAGTTGTTATTATTATTATTAGCACCACGTCTTACTACCCGTTCGGGTTATACGCACTTACGCTAATGTGTAATGGTAGGGTGATTGTGAGATAAAATGAAGGACCTACAGTTTAACGTGGAATCCGAACCACGGTGGAGGCCTGGCATTCCCCACATTCACAAGATGTCTTGTCAGAGGTGAAGGAAG
>CABFVX010000785.1:53447-73349 GCA_902151425.1 Timema shepardi
GTTTGGTAATCAGATAAATCTGTGCCGGGACCGAGGATTGAACCCCGGCCGCCAGCACAGAAGTCTGACACCTTACCCCTAGACCGCCAGGTCACCTTTTTAGTTTTAATCTCTCATTTTTTTTTTGTATTATTTTACTCTACCTCCGGCGTAGGTTTAATAGATCTTGGAATTAAATTATCATATAACTATTACTCACTAATAAGCACAGTAAGTTGTCCAAAACTTACCTCAGTATAGCTCATCTAATTTTTTCCACCCCACCCTCAATATCAAGTTTGAGCTGTATTTGTTTTATTACCACAGAGGACATTCTTTTATAAAATAAATCCAATTCAATTCTTTTGTTTGGTAGTGTAACATTCCTCTTAGATGTCTGTAAATTAGATTTATTTAAATTATTGTACATCTATTGATATATTAAATATATTCACCACATAATGTTGACATAAAGTCAAGGATTAAGAATAACCATAGCTATATTTTTAGAGTAGTTCTATGAAAATACAGTTTCCTTCAAAATCGTTTTGGCGTGAATTTGTTTGAAGTTTGTAACAAAAGAAGAGAAGTTATGAATATTTTTAACATCCCACTCTTGTGTGCATATGCCAAATCTTCGTTTATTGTTTTTAGCACGTGCGGTTTGATGTTTTTCAAAGAAGGTCACAAACACACTTTTATAATTTAGTGCTCATAAAGAGATTAAATCCTGATTTGCTTGCTCTTTTCAATTTTATTTTGACTTGCAGATGTTAAACAGTAATAAATCAAGTGGACAGTGACGTGAATCAATTTTTTTTTAGAAAATATTGTATTAACAATGTAATGGTATGACTGAGCTTAATAAAAGGTTAATGTGTGATTAACAGTTTGACTCAATTCAATAACGTTTAGAAAAAAAGGTTTGCCTTGGATCATTTCTCAATGATCTACATTTGGCCCAAATCGGGCAAGAACTGTAGACGTGCGTTTGTCATTAAATTCATCATATTTTGCCATTGTTATTTACACCATGACACTATTTTTAGAACACAAGTTTGGTATGGAAAATAACGTCTTTCAAATGTCCTCCATTTTCATTCACACATTGCTGGAGTCTTGCTCTGAAGTTGTATTTGCATCTCCACCCGTACAAAATAGTGCCTACTCAGGAGTTACAACCTCGTGATCACGTGACACGACTTGCGTTCGCTACAACGATGTTGGAAACGATGACTGATGACACTATCGTAATCGTGTCTGTTGAAGCCCATTTACCTCTCTCGGGTTTCGTTAATAAACAGAACTGTTGGTGTTGGTCTGCAGTGAGTCCGAGAGTAATTAATAAGCGCCCATTTCACCCACGACGAGTAACAGTATGGTGGGGGATGACACATCATGGGGTCAGTGGCCCATATTTCTTCCAACAGGATGGTCAAAGTGCTACGGCGAATTCTGATTGCTATGTTTTAATTTTAAGAAACTTCCTTAGACCTCAAATGCGACGAAAACATCTGAACAATGGCCAAGTGTGGTTCCAGCAGGACGGGGCAACCCCCCCCCCCCCCCCNACCCCCCCCCCCCCCCATACATCACGGGTCTCCATGGCAGTGCTTCGAGACATGTTCCCACAACGACTAATTTCACTTCATGGAGACATCCCATGGCCAGCGCAGTCACCTGATCTTTCGGCGTGTGACCACCTTTTGTGGGGTTATTTGAAGTCGAAAGTTTTCGTTGATAAACCACGAACTTTGGAAGAACTCAAGGTTGCTATCGAACGTAAAATTAGGACAATACCGATAAACATGTTTCGTGATGTCATGACTAACTTCAGAGCAAGACTTCAGAGATGTGTGAATGAAAATGGAGAACATTTGCAAGACGTTATTTCCCATACCTAACTTGTGTTCTAAAGATTGTTCCATGGTGTAAATAACAATGGCAAAATATGCTGAATTTAATGACAAAATGTAAACAATTTTTGTTCGAAAATACAAAAGTTATTGCACTTGTAAGACCGTCATATATTTCTGCTGCACCCTGTATGTCAATAGGATCTAGTTTTGTATTCGGATGAGAAGGTCATGGTTTAAATCCTGGCCGGGTGTACTGAGGTTAGTATTTTCTAAATGTATTCACCTTATTCCTAAATGGTTTATCATCCTTCCTTAACCGGCCGCTTGGAATAGTGGTCAGCGCACTTGGCTATCGACCTAGGAGCCCAAGGTTTGATTCCATTTTAGAAATATGGATATTTCCCCCAAAAGGTGAATAATCCCGATGGTTACCAGGATCTGGTTTGTTATACTATAGATAGGTTAAGAGTTTCTACTGTTTCCACACATTCATACTCACTATCTTCATCAGCTCATCTCATTGAGACATGGAAAGAACTTTCACGGAAAGGATGTGTGGTTAGCTCATCCAGTTGTCCCCTGGGCAACGGTGCATAATAATTGGCAAATATTCCCACAAACTGGACTACAAACATTATAGCTCAGACTAGTATATATTTATATCAACACTAATGCGGGTACGTTTCTCCAAGTTCTACCTCTCTTATCCCTACCTCATTGATGTGGACGGATAGCCCAAACAGGTGGCAAGATAAAACCCAACATACCAAGTGTCTTTGATTTCCAGAATGGAGTGTACCTTAACATCCACATATTAGACCGGAGATAAGTGAACAATCGTTATATTGTCACAAACAGAACAATCTACCTTTAGTTGTTTAATTGATCTACACAAGCCCTCGAGTGAGGTAAAAAAATGTTGAGGTGGTGACCAATTATCCGTAAAAGACCTTTGTTCAAATCTTGATCAGGTAGGAAAGTTAACGTTTGCTTTATGCAAACAAACAAATAGTTTAAGAATGGATTATAGTTCATTTTATATCTGATCCCAGTTGCTATAAGCTTAGATTGTCATAACATATATTTCACACAATATACTCGGTAATGCAACACATATCCTTACTGAGCCAACATTACTCATATTTGAACTTGGATTAGAAAGAAATGAATTAAAATTGTTTGATTTTCTTAGCATATTAGTGAAATATTACCATTTAAGTTTGCCTTTAATGTTGAGTGTTTTGTATATTAACTAACTTTAATATAATTTGTAGATAATTTATTTCAACCCATGGATGGAAAATCAATTATTTTTCCATTGAGCAATCATTGGATTTATAAATATCTCTATAAAAGCAATAACCAGAAGCGCATGTCCATACTCATTCCCCCCCCCCCCNCATTGGAACCGGTGCCGTATCCCCGCTAGGGGGGGGTGAGGAGGAGGGGTCCAAACACATGCCCCCCCCCCCCTTTCCCTTAAGCACGCTTTTTCTTATATCACCTAATCTAAATAAGCCAGTTCAAATAATTAGGCGTTGCTGCGTATTGCGGAATTTTGCATTCTCAGTTAGAATGCATCATCATATATAAATGATAAGAGCATAATTACGTATCCAATTTATTCGTTTAACAATATAGTAAATGAATTTGAATTATTTTCTTTATGCACTGATAGGGAGATTCATTAATTGTTTAAAATCACTGAAAGGTATATGTTTATCCAAATGTGTATCGACTAGTTGAGGTTATCACCAAATTTGAAATAGCGCTTTACTTCTGTAATGTGTGTTCATACTGAACGCTCTCATTGAACTTTGGATAATACCTTTAATAAAGTCAGTCACTTAGATCCTCAACTCATAAAAGAAACTTTTCTTGCAATGTTCCTATTTTTAATTTTGAAAAGAGAAATGTTCAAAGCAGTTGCAAAAAAAGAAAAGGGAAGATTATCATAACAGAAAAAAAAGGAAAAAAAATATGACCCTTAAGTATGATATATTATAGTTAAAATCTCATTTTAAACCATATTCTGTATTAAAAAATATTTTAAAAATCCATTAATTTTACAAAATTACCAACGTTTTGTGAGCGCGGAAGGAAATGTCATCCCGAAGTTATGGTGTACTTTACAAGGCAAAGGAGCAAAAACTGTTGGGAAGGGACATTTTAAGAGACGTGCCCTAGATAACAGATAGTACAGAAAAAAAAATTTAGTCTGCCTTTCCAGAATAAAAAGGTTTTATAAATGTCTAATGAACTCATCGCTTACTATGTTGATATCCACTACAACTATAAGTACAACCGGTTCATGAAACTATTAGTTTACTGATTATACTGACGCGAAGGAAGTGTAAATCTAAATATGTGAATCTAAGACATCCAATGCACATCAATAAGATTTTGGTTTAATTTAAATAGAACTAGATCAAATATTTAAGACTGATCAATGATCGATAAACAAGAAGTAGAGGCTTACTTTTTTTAAAAAAAAACTTATATTTTGAGATGGGGAAAATAAAATCCCATGAATGCTGAAGGCTATTAAATATCCAAGGATTTAAGAAACTATTAGATTTAAAACTAAATTCTCTTTTCAAATTTATAATAATAATTACCTTTAAAGCTCTTATGCTGCTTATTGGTGGCTTGTCTTAATATAATTGTAGGGCAAAATTAATAAAACTACCCCGAACAATTGATTTACTACTTAGGCCCTAACTGAACGTACAATACATGTATTAATGAATATGTTAATAAAATACAATTTTTTTAACACTGCGTCCTACTACTCGTTTTAGCTACACGCCTGTGAACTAATTACACTAATGTGCTAGGGATTAGAAATGTTGAATTTAGAGCGGGTTCACCTTGGGAGATTAGAAAACTATTTAGGAAATACAACCCTCAGTATACCCGGCCGGTATCTAACCCTCATCTCCCCATCATCGCCAGTCTAGTATCTTGCTAGAGTAACGCCTTAGACCATGCGGGCACAGAAGTGTCTCATAAAAATATTAACCAAGCAGTTAATGTTTTAAAGTAAACCTCTTTTTAGATTCCTATTTGGATTCAATATTTGGGATATGTAGGTGGGATCCTTAAGATAAGGTATTTGACCTATCTTCGTTATAAAATGTATATTAAATTTTTCTATTGCTATTTCATATTAATTTAATCGATTCAAGTATATTTTTTAAAAAAAATATCCATGTAATGTTAAAATACTCACACAATACCGAAATTATGAGAGCATAAGAAAACGAAGAGTTTCTTCCGTTGACAAAGGTTAGAGCCAACCTAGGCAACATAAATCACCGTTAATGGCTGGACAAATCCCCAATGATAACATCACTTTTGAAAGAATTTCTACAGACTTTTTAGTTGTAATAATCTAGCAAAGAGTTCTACATAATGGCAGCAGCAATATGAAGTCCTTGGAAAAATTAGCCCCGAGGGAGGGGAGCGAGAACACACTGTAATATTTTATTCCCCGATCTCCCCTCAGGACTAAAAACATTGGAGAGGCTTAGAAAAAGAAAAGACCGTACAATCAGCAAAAATAAAACTTGCTTTCTTAAGAATTACACCATTATTTGAGCAAACTTACTATAATAGATTTTATAATAATACGATACGTAGATTTTATATACTTAATTGGCAAAATTTATAATGACTATTACATACTAATATTGGTTATTTCTAAAAAAAATTGATGGAAAATGAGAAACGTACCCGTTTAAATGAGAGTTTCTGATATTGCACAAAGTATAAGGATATCTTCCATTGTACAAAACCTCCTTTAAAACAACTCTAACGGATGTATTGGTAGTTGCTTTCTTACTATTATTATTATTATTATTATTATTATTAGCACCGCGTCTTACTACCCATTCGGGTTATACACACTTACGCTAATGTGTAATGGTAGGGTGATTGTGAGATGAAATGAAGGACCTACAGTTTAACGTGGAATCCGAACCACGGTGGAGACCTGGCATTCCTCACATTCACAAGATGTCTTGTCAGAGGTGAAGGAAGGGTTTGGTAATCAGATAAATCTGTGCCACGACCGAGGATCGAACCCCGGCCGCCAGCATAGAAGTCTGACACCTTACCCCTAGACCACCAGGTCACCCTTACTATTATTGCTTTGATGTATTTTTCTCACTAAATAGACTAGAAAAGGTATTTTAACACGAATTTAAATCTTTAATAAGCTAGATATTAAAAATAAATATACGAAACAAAATTTGAAAAACTGTTCTCCAAATCATCCTCTAAATCAACCAATAGGAGGACTTTAACTAAGACGTTTCATAAAAATATCCTCTTACATTGTAATTTATAAAAAAAAAAGTGATTGTCAATTTAATACACTAGTATTGGTAGGCCTATATATTCTTCGATTAGGGATCGTATAGATATTATATATTTTCTATGACAAGACTAACTATCCTATTCACCGGAAGATGCATCATTGGCAGTTAGATATCTACGAGTAAAGCGCCACACGTAATATCTGTACTTTAGGCCAGCGCCACACTGGACCGAAGATACGCCACGTGTGTTCGGTGACGGATATTCCGTTGTTGTTTGACCCTGACACACTACAGCGTAAGATCCGTGGCGTTATCTTCTGCCCGTATAGTTTGGGCAGCATCATTTCATTCAGTTCTCTGACATTGTCACGATGATGGCATTGCAAATTATTAGCATGTATGAGACCTTACAGCAGAATAGAAGTAAAAAGAAGCATTGGATTCATCCATTAAGTACCAGAAGAATATCTATTGGACAATTTCATTGTTTATATATGCTTTTCTTTTATGTTCCTAGACACTCTATGGCTTTTCTCATAAATTCAACAATCACAATCTATTATGGCCTTCAATTATAAAACGTTCAGTGTCAAACATTGTGCCGGTGAATGCTAGGGCTGAGTCCGTCCGGCCGAGAATCCGTCAGTATGGCGCCTCCCACTTGAGAACAACGTGGTTGCAACGGGACCGACTCACCGACCAACGGATCATCTACTGACCGAAACCGAACAGTCGCTCATGTCAACGTATTGTCTCAGTACACTCCAAGGACTGACGGATCTCCCGTCCGATGTGACACCTTATAGGGTCTTACATAGAAAGTACGGTCTAGGGGTAAGGTGTCAGACTTCTGTGCTGGCGGCCGGGGTTCAATCCTCGGTCCCGACACAGATTTATATGATTACCAAACCCTTCCTTCACCTCTGACAAGACATCTTGTGAATGTGGGGAATGCCAGGCCTCCACCGTGGTTCGGATTCCACGTTAAACTGTAGGTCCTCCATTTCATCTCACAATCACCCTACCATTACACATTAGCGTAAGTGTGTATAACCCGAACGGGTAGTAAGACGCGGTGCTAATAATAATAATACATAGAAAGTAACGTATCACGTCCCGTCGCCGAACATACGCGGCGTATCTTCGGTCCAGTGTGGCACCTGCCTGTGAGCGTTGCGAGTATCTTCCCGAGACGGGGGATGTGGAATATATTAGATAAAGAATAGTGAAGGACATAGTAGAGCCTATATAACTTTACAATAATTGTGTGCATTCAAAGGCACGTCGATGTGTTCTAATGCATTTAAAATGTCGTTTATACCAATGTAAATATACTAGAAAGGTAGTGTAACTTGGAGGAATTTGATAATGCCATTGCCTACGTCACCCAATACGCAACAGTTATATTATAATACGAAAACAAACAAACATACCAAAATACCTGTTTATAACCCTTTACTTTGTCTCCCATGTAGCTTTGGGTATATAACGCCATGGTTCGTTTACTGGGTGACGTCACAAGCTCATCCAATCAGATGTCTTTACAAAACATCGACTGAAAATTATCGACAAAACAAGTTGTTTTTTTCATTTAGTGAAAGTATTATCAAAATCAAGATGAATTTTGGCATTTTATGAGCTCCATAACATTAAAAGAGGGTTTTAAAACTCTATATGCCCCTTTTTTGGGACCTGAAGATACAGTTTAATTAATTTGATGGATTTAATTCAATATTACTATCAAGATTTTATATTGCCATACCTCAAGGAAGAATCATGTTTTTTTTTCTAACTTTCAAGATAAGGAAAGTTTGGTGTTAACTGATTTTTAAAATTCGAGATATTTATGAAAGGGTTGTAACGATTTGGTTCGAAATGAATATCTGGATATTATTATAAATGCAAAATAATACTGTGTACTTAATTTTAGAAAAAAAAACCCATTCATTTAGAATAGTTTACTTAATACGTATTTGTAAAATTGCTATATGACAATTTTGTTCAAAATCATAATGAACAAAATATAAATAACACAACAAATTGATTGGTGAAACAAAAATCCGATTAAGTTTAGTTAACATAAGAGAATTTATGGTATTTTGTTGCCAAAAATTGAACGAGTTTAATCGAACCACTTATTAAATTAATATGTTATACTTGTTCACATATTTACTTTTCCCTCTGTTGATTCCTGATTGATCGTATATGTGTCCTCCCTTCATAATATATTTTATAATTTATGCGTTTGACCAAACAATTTATAAATAACCAAACCCTTGCCTCATTTTAATATAAAAACAAAACAAATTATTTTAAGAAATATTTAAAATGGTACGTTGGAACTGAGACAGCCCCCGCTAATGGACTTAAATTTAAAGGTAGTATGCATTGTAAGTGATGAAAATAGTTTCTCTTTTTTCCTCTCCAATGTAGAAGGTGATTGTACCTTGCAACTGGCGTCCAAGCCATTGAAAGGAAAGGGGTATACATATATGCGCTGGCTGGGGTCCGAGGTGAGTAACTTCACATGTCCCAGGACGAGCAGGTGGCTAGTGAGTGGGTGGGTTCCACCTGGGTAAACCAATCACCAAAACAAAATAAAGGGGCTACGGAATAGTAATATAAAAAAAATGCCTTCATGTGCAGTACAACAAGAAGAAAACGAAAAAACTAGTTATCTGACTTCCGGTTCCACTTTTGTTAGAAACAACGATTTCTAGTTCATAAATTTTGGAGAGAGGGGGAGACACAGATAGTAAAGAGAGAAAGAAAAATGTTTTTTTTTTTTTTGTTAATGTAAAGTGTACGTAAATAGATTAAGTTCAAACACAACTATTCGCTAAGAGATGTAAGAAAAATATCATTTAAGAAAACTTACCAATGAAAATGAGAGCCTCTATTTCTTTGCTAATATATAAAAGCTGTATTACACTTTACCTAAATTGCTAGTTTCTTTTACCAATAATTTAAAAAGTCTAGAGCTAGTTCTCAGCTAGGGCGGAAAATGTTTCACTATAATTTTACCAAGTTGTAAAATAGTGACATATGTCTGGCGTAATATGGTGTTTATCACTAATATAATCCCCATATAATCGATAAGTGGTTTAATTATTTCATCGCGGGTAGAAATAATTTAGTTTTGATTAATAATATTATTATTATTAGCACCGCGTCTTACTACCTGTTCGGGTTATACGCACTTACGCTAATGTGAAATGGTAGGGTGATTTGTGAGATGAAATGGAGGACCTACAGTTTAACGTGGAATACGAACCACGGTGGAGGCCTGGCATTCCTCACATTCACAAGATAAGATAAATCTGTGGCGGGACCGAGGATTGAACCCCGGCCGCCAGCACAGAAGTCTGACACCTTACCCCTAGACCGCCAGGTCACCAGTTGAGATTAATAAAACATGTCTTATTTACCGTAACCACGTCTTACTACCCGACCATACTATCCCTAAAATAATGGTGTAGGGATGAGTAAGGTAAAATATAGAGGAAACATAGCAGTATTTGCATGAAGAGAGAGTGGGAAACCATTTATAAGAGAAACACGTCAGTACATCTGGTTGAGATTCGAAAACCAAACTTCCTGTCACCAGGAAAACAGACTTAAAGAGGTCGATAATTTTATTTAGATGTCCACTGATGCACGTTAAGCTATATATAAAAAAGGAAAATGTCATATTAAATCATTTTACATTCATTTAAAATTGAATAAATTAACATATGTTATATATAATATAGTAAAATTATTCATATACTATGTGTGGAAATGTACTTAATATACACATTCAAAAAACGAACCTATATTCTCTCCATGTCTAATGCAACTTAGAATAAAAACTATTAATTTTTTATAAAGTGTTCAATAAACTGTATGTTATTTAATATTGTATTTCAAATTTAAATCGTTTCCATAAAACACAATCTTATCTATCAGATAGCTCCCGCTGCGGGCGCTTGCACCGGCTGCATATATTGTGTTATATATTACTTATAGCTTGACCTTGCACATTATCAATATATGCTTTGTTTGTGTTTGATTGTCATCAATCCGTGGACATGTCAGTAAATATTGTTCAATTTCTTATACAAAATTATGGGGAGTTTTCTATGTACATATCATTGTAATAGTCTAGAAACAAAATACGATATATGAGTTGGTATAACTTATCAAAGATCATAGAATGAGAAAGATTAAAATAAGACCGAATGTTTGTTGTGAGTAATATCCATCTTTAAAATAATATCTCATGTGCTTTTCTTACTTAGTCTAAATGCACTTGATATTTTATATATATATATATATGATTTCATAAAAATTGTTAATAAGCTAAGGTATAAGCGTTGTCTTTTCAAAGTTATGTTTGAGACAATGATCTAACCAATGATCTCATTTTGAGAAAATTGATTTTCCAACATTTTATAGATAAATAATTTCTATATATACTTTTTGTTTTCATATTTTGGGGTTGAACATCATTTAAAACCATGTGTTCAAATCTAAAATACATCAACCAGCATAGTAAGGATGTGTCAATATTTTCAATGACTATAGGTGACCTAGTGGTCTAGAGGTAAGGTATCGGACTTCTGTGCTGGGGGTCCGGGGTTCAATCCTCGGTCCCGGCATAGATTTATCTGATTACCAAACCCTTCCTTCACCTCTGACAAGACATCTTGTGAATGTGGGGAATGCCAGGCCTCCACCATGGTTCGGATTCCACGTTAAACTGTAGGTCCTCCATTTCATCTCACAATCACCCTACCATTACACATTAGCGTAAGTGCGTATAACCCGAACGGGTAGTAAGACGCGGTGCTAATAATAATAATAATAATAATAATAATTCAATGATTACATTTTAAATAATGATTAAACTTGAGAGTTGTTTGTATTTGTTAACACGTAATTTGTAAAATCGTAAAATAGATTTAAGTGATCAGTGTGAGTGGAAGAGTGTAGAGTGGTTTGGAAGTAAACTATCTACAAATATCCACATATGTTATGTTCCTCAAGAAAAGTGTCTGGCTTCCTTCAACACGTGGCCTAGCGGAGAGTTTGCCAATGAGAGTACTCGAGCATTGACTGAAAGTAAATGGAGATCAGCTATCTACGAGTACTCTGTTATACATGATTATATACCAAACTAACATATAGAATTGTACAAACATGGCATTGAATATTATCAGATGACAGAAACATAAATAAACTACACAAAACAGAAGCAACTTAATTTTAAATGTTAGAAAATTAGCTTATTTTTAAATAAAGAAAAATACTATTTTGGAAATAAATTATTAAAACTTAACTATAGGTTATATGTTTTGAATACTTAACCCATTGTTTTAATGGTACAGTATTATAAATTCACCTAATACTGACTGACTTATTTAGATTATACTTAACGGTAAACAATACGGGAAAATGATGTAGATTTGCGATTATATTATTTAATTTATAAAATATTTCGGAACACCTATTCAAAGATATAAAATTGGTAAAATATTTGGAGCAACACTTTAATAGGAACTAACAATACTATAATATTAATATATCAATATAACTAGAGGATATAAAGGGAGGTTTGTTTTATTTTAGAACATAGCTTACACACTAACTTAGCCTAATGTGACATGCTGTTATTACATATTTTATTCCTACCAGTTAGAATTGTTAAAGCGTATAACCTGAACGGGTAGTAAGACGAGATGCTAGAAAAAAGGAAGAAGAATAATTGTTAACACTGAAATGTCAGTGAATTAGGTTTTTTGGAACTGTATTTCCCCTTTTATTTTGAATAACTTTGACATATTTTAATGTTTTCTACATTTTTGCGTGTTTTTTTTTTATCATGGCATTATCTTTATTGTGGAAAATACTGCAGTGGGCAAAGTCCAAGCTAGGTTTGCTGGCTCGTCAGAAAAGGATTACAGTTGCCGTCAAATAATTTTGTCTTACGTTTCTCGTGCTGTGAAGGGGACAGAATGCGGCGTTGTCAGATTAGTAGCCTCAATAGCACGTCTCTCTTGTGCCGTGATAGTTTGAAAACACAAGTCGATGAGTTGTAAAAACAATAATTCTTGTATATGATAAGTTAATTTTTCTATTGTTCTTTGGTCAGTAGAAGAAACGGATATAAGGCGGCAAGTCAACGAAAATTGACTAAAAAGTAACCCAAAATTAATCAAGAAAATGTAATTTGAAGCCTGTCAAAATAATACCGACACGTAGAATGACCCCTTTAAAAGCGAACAAGACCAACCAACCATGCCTGTGCGGATAAGTGTATATTAATACCGTCCAGTATGTTGCGATCAAACATTTAACCTCGGACCAAAAACATTATTTTAGGAAACTTGACTTTAAAATATCTGGACTGGTCTGACATTCACTTGTCTTCAAAGATTCGGCAACAATGGAGGCTCCATTGAAAGTTTGTATGGTTTCTATTACTTCTAAAATTAGTTATAAAATGCCAATCATTTGAATTCCTTTATTAATGGGAAATTTAAGTGGTGTAAAACAAACTAATAATTAAATACAACGCTTTAAATAGTAACTTTAGGTGTAAATATTTATAAATGTGTTTTTATATTGCTTCCTTCAGAAATTAAAATACAAAGAATTTAATTTCGTGTTAATAATGCAAGCATGTATTATTAACGCGGTGATAGAAGGTTTATTCAATGTTATTTTCACATTATTACATATTGTAGCTGACTTTGCTACATATGTATTTAAATATGTTGTAGGTTAATTCTTGATAAGTCAAAATCATCACATATACTTAGATATTTAAATAAATATTTATCATTAATATCTATTATTAAAAATATCATATATCATGTGAATATACTGTTGTTCATCATATTATTCAGACTCATTTAAAACATTTCTAATTCCTTATACTACTTGTAATTTTTTTAATAGTATATATTTATGACTAATTCTAATGGTGAGGACTAGTAGGTATACTTAGAGTAAATGCACCCACCTTAGTACAGAGAGGGCCTTGAAAATTGATTGATCTATTATAATCTATAATCCCTAGTTTAATCTTCCTATTTCGAATACTCAAATATTAAACAAAAGATTCCCAATCAAGAAATTATTCCCACCCCCTATTTAAGATACAAATATTATCATCTTGTGCACTAAGCTAAAGTACAACTCAATATCAAATTTAGATTTGTAAAGGCATTGACTTTAAAATGTGATATATGGCCTAGACTAAATACATAGTTTTAAATATTCTTCTAAAAATTCATAAAGGTACTATTAGATATAGCAACTTAGAGTTGGATATTCAAAACATGAAGTCTAAGACTTAACAAATGACAGCCGTATATTTGTACTAACATCTTATCTAAATGTGAGACGATCTAATTCGAAAGTAATCATTTAATGTTAGAACCGTTATTAACAAACACTAAAAATAACAAAGTATTTATTTAAGTTGGTGATTAAAATTTTAAATATAGGCTTAATATTTAATATTCTTTCGTAGAAGTCTATTAATTTTATTTTTAATTTTACTTTGTACCATTCAAAGAAATAGTTATTATTTTTATTATTTTGTTTGGCACTAAGTAATAAATAGTTCAAAGAAGAATTTCCCTACATTATTTTTAATAAAATTACATAGTAAAATCTGACTAATGGAGATATAAATGAGTAAATACCTTTTTAATAATTATTGGAATTAATAATTATTAACATATTTAAATTGCTATTGAAATCTAAATAATGAAAATACAATAAATTTATTCGCAGTGGTTTTACTTTATTCATAAACTAAAACAGATTTTTAGCAATTGTTTGAGAATATTAAAATAGTAATAATAATAAAACATTAACGTATTAGCTACTATAAACACTAAAATAATTATTATAATAACTATAGTAAAACTTTATAATAGAATACCAGTTTTTTTGTTTTTGCTAATAACGCTCTTAAATTGTTAATATCACTAGTTTTCTTAAATAACCTATTCTGCAATAAGACCGGCTGAGTGAAGAACTGTAAGCCATATACATAAAATGATTTTTCCATCATCAAAGTCTTTGAAACTTTTTTTAATTATGATTCTTGAAAATGCGCGTACTTATATATTTTTTCTGGTGCTAAATCAATTTTTAGAAGTACTGGTATTGTAAGAGTCTTCCCTTAAAGCAGATTCACATATCCTTTATTATAAAGTTTTCTAGCCACTTGGGTGACCTGGCGGTCTAGGTGTAAGGTGTCAGACAACTGTTCTGGGGGTCCGGGGCTCAATCCTCGGTCCCGGCACAGCTTTATCTGATTACCAAACCCTTCCTTCACCTCTGACAAGACATCTTGTGAATGTGGGGAATGCCAGGCCTCCACCGTGGTTCGGATTCCACGTTAAACTGTAGGTCCTCCATTTCATCTCACAATCATCCTACAATTACACATTAGCTTAGGTGCGTATAACCCGAACGGGTAGTAAGACGCGGTGCTAATAATAATAATCTAGCCAGTTCTTCAAGTGACACACATGTAGGGGTTGATGACGTCATGTGAAGCCATCCATCCTTCTCCATATTGAGTTTTACCTTATCCTAGAGCACGATATGATAATGTTTGGAGCGGTGACAGGGGGTTGGACAAGGAGGGTGATTGGGGACCTATTGTTTTTAAGGGTAGTACATGTCCCAACCCTCTTCTCTCGTTCAGTGTAACCAAATGGGACACACAACAAACCTGTATCATCATTAAACTCATTCAGAAGGATTGTATTATCTTCTGAAGACTTAGATACGTGAGATGGGAAATTAACCTGTATTATTATTATTATTATTATTATTATTATTATTATTAGCACCGCGTCTTACTACCCGTTCGGGTTACACGCACTTACGCTAATGTGTAATGGTAGGGTGATTGTGAGATGAAATGGAGGACCTACAGTTTAACGTGGAATCCGAACCTCGGTGGAGGCCTGGCATTCCCCACATTCACAAGATGTCTTTTCAGAGGTGAAGGAAGGGTTTGGTAATCAGATAAATCTGTGCCGGGACAGAGGATTGAACCCCGGCCATCAGTACAGAAGTCCGACACCTTACCCCTAGACTGCCAGGTCACAAAAAAAACCACAATATAATCAAAATATATATGAGCTAGATGTTTAATGCACTCACCCACCTATGTGAGTTGTCATAATATGTATGTATACTATATTTCTAAGCGTCTCATTTCATGTAGCTACCAATCTATAACTTATTTAGAAGGAAAAAAGGAATTTCGTAGCAGACTGACAGTGTTTATGTACATAGCAAAATGAAAACAAAGCACCCAAACACAATTTACTTAACTCTAAATAATTTATACAGTAATATTTCAATGTACAGTACATGTACTTGTCATTTGATATTTTTTTTGTCTAACGGTACCAGTGGGCAAGTGAACAAAGACTTAAATCTCGTCTGGTCTGGTTCGAATACAAGCTGGATGTCTGAGGTGATTTATTCCTAAACTATTTCCCACTTTCCCTCTACGCCAATGAAGGTAAACTTTCTCATACATATTACATTGATATAAATATGTGGAAATCCCGGACAGATGGTAAAACACTATAGAGTATAGATTTATATATATTTATTAAACCATTTCTAATAGCTAGAACTGGTCGATTTAAAGCCATTTAATTAATATTTTATTGACAACCATTTAAAACAACTAATAAGGGTCCATATTTTCGTGTTTTAAGTATACTAAATATCAGTCCTATGATATGTAGGTATAGAAAGAATATTATGACTTTATCTCGTTTATATAAATCTTCATTTTATAAAGGAATGAATACAAAACATCCAACAAAGAGTCTACAACAAAGGCATATATATATTATTTTTTTAATATTAGATTCACATACTAAAAAAGTTCTAAAAAAATTAAATGTAAAGATGAGATGTCACCGCAGAAACCAGTCTCCTTGTACCAGCCAACCTGGCGGTCATGTTATGTTGGAGTAATACTATAAGACGGATGACTTAGGAGTGGGTGTATCTGGTCCTCCTCACGCATTTCAACCAGATTAAATCTAGTGGTAAGCTTACGTTTTTATATTAAAATAAACTTTTATGGAACATTAAATTACAGTCTTGGAAATAAATGGTGATAATTTCAAGACTTGCCTAAAAAATATTATTATTATTATTATTATTATTAGCACCGCGTCTTACTACCCGTTCGGGTTACACGCACTTACGCTAATGTGTAGTGGTAAGGTGATTGTGAGATGAAATGGAGGACCTACAGTTTAACGTGGGATCCGAACCACGGTGGAGGCCTGGCATTCCCCACATTCACAAGATGTCTTGTCAGAGGTGAAGAAAGGGTTTGGTAATCAGATAAATCTTTGCCGGGACCGAGGATTGAACCCCGGCCGCCAGCATAGAAGTCTTACACCTTACACTTAGACCGCCAGGTCACCTTGCCTAAAAATTAATGCTTCTTAAAATTACACCAATTATAATGAACTGTTTGAAAATTTAATCGAGCCCAGACACTATGAAAAAAGACAAAATTTTCTAGCTATATGGATTTTTTTTTTGCCGAAAGAATATCTCGCGTCTCTATAAATCATTCAATCATAAACAATTATTTTGAGACTCGATTCAGTGGATAAACGGTCTAAGGTGTCATACTCGTGTTATACTGGCCTAATGATGATGAGATCATGGTTATATCACAGGTTGGTTTTTTTTAGAGTTTTTTTCTTTAACAGTTTCCCACTCTCTTCCCATGCAAATGCGTGTAGATTACCTCTGATATGTGTCTTTACTCATACCTACAGTAGTCCCATGACTTCTTTGGTGCTGAATGACATCTTTAAAAATTTACCAGACCAAATTACGTATACTTACGCTGAACCAGATGATCCGCAAAAACATGTTTTTTAGCAGCTGTAACTTCTGACATTCAAAATTTAGGTATATACCTATATTTTCACTGTCATAAGTCAGATGTGAGCTGTCAGTCAGCACCAAAGAAGCCATGGGTCTACTGTACCTCATTAGTGTGATTATCAAATATGTGTATGGCCTAAATAGGTAGTAAGACACGTTGATAAAACAACAACCTATTCTGAGGGTACCCTTGTTCCAGAACATGTCTACCGGCCTCTCTTTATGCTAGCCACTCATCCTGACTCCACACGAAGTTTACCTAATAGTTACTAAATTACCAGCATCAGTTGTTGCGAGGTCAAGGCGTCACTTTCACATTATACTGAATTATTGGTGACCGGAAGATTAGGTTTCAAATCCCGATCGGGTGTAATCAAAGTGATTTTCCTAAATAGTTCCCCACCTTTCCTCCAGACAAAAACTGGTACATTTTATGTGATCTATACCTACCTTTTCCTGCACTATTATTGTAAAAAGGGTGACCTGGTGGTCTAGGGGTAAGGTTTCAGACTTCTATGCTGACGGCCGGGGTTCAATCCTCGGTCCCGGAAAAAATTTATCTGATTACCAAACCCTTCCTTCACCTCTGACAAGACATCTTGTGAATGTGGGGAATGCCAGGCCTCCACCGTGGTTAGTGGTTCGGATTCCACGTTAAACTGTAGGTCCTCCATTTCATCTCACAATCACCCTACCATTACACATTAGTGTAAGTGTGTACAATACCGAACGGGTAGTAAGACGCGGTGCTAATAATAATAATAATATTATTATAAAAACAAGGAGGGAGAGTGGCAAAATATCTATTAAAATATAATCCTAGTACACGAGGCCGGGATTATAACCTCAACCTGAACCTCAACCGTTATAAATAGGCCAGACTAGATGAGCCTGGCATTGAGTTTGCGTGTCCACCGATTTCGATCCACCATTAGTTAGAGTAGATTCATAAAGCAGCTCTACAATAAACTATCAAGTTTCCACTCACATCGGTGGGCACGTGGACTAAATTCTAGGTCTCACCAGTCTTATTTGAGAAGATGAAAATACTTGTGTTCGATCCTCAGCTGTGCCACTCAGGTATATTTTCATAAATGGTTTCCTATTCTCTATACGAAAATATGGGTACCCTACCTCTAAATTCTTCCTTCCCAATTCCTATCTAATTAGCGTAATTAAACTGCGTGTAGGACAGGCAAGATTAAAAAAATGGAGGCTTTGTATAATTCTTGTGATCATACTGTACAATATATACATACCCATTTAGACGAGCAACTAGACCTCGTATACGGTAGGAATTAATTACGTGACCTCTAGCAGAAGGTTATTTAGAGTAAAAATTGGCTGTAAGTAAATAATCTAGACCTATTCAGTAATTATTATTATTATTATTAGCACCGCGTCTTACTACCCGTTATGGTTATACGCACTTACGCTAATGTGTAATGGTAGGGTGATTGTGAGATGAAATGAAGGACCTACAGTTTAACGTGGAATCCGAACCACGGCGGAGGCCTGGCATTCCCCACATTAACAAGATGTCTTTTCAAGAGGTGAAGGAAGGGTTTGGCAATCAGATAAATCTGTGCCGGGACCGAGGATTGAACCCCAGACCCCAAGCACAGAAGTCTGACACCTTACCCCTAGACCGCCAGGTCACCTCTATTCAGTAATAATATGGGCTTAATAATACTATATTATCAATAAAAAGTGTTAACAAGCGCATTTAATAATACTTTCAGCCAATGTTTACAATAAAGAGCCTTTTGTTTGCAGTCACTTACCTACACTCCTACCGTAGATATACTCTAGACGCAGCGCAGCGCTGAAACTTACCTCTTGGGGGACTATATCGGGCCGCAAGCTGTTGAATGACGGTAGATGTAATGTTAAGACCATATCTCTCTCTTTGCCTGTGGTATCAGGTTCCTGAGACAGGACCTATATTTGCCACGTGGGTCCAATTCTTGACCCTCCTGTTCAATTATTTGTTAATCATTCATTCTCTTTGCTTTGTTATGATTCTCACAATCGACTAGACTCATACTTATTTCGACTTTAAGATAGATTCAAGCAAAACAGCTGTGTTTTTTCGTAGTTCTAGGCTGATAAAATAAATGAGGTTATAAAATGAATTATTTTCATTTTCAACTATTTAACAAATATTTAAAAACATTTATGTACTTTAAAATAACCTTCTCTTTACTAACACAACCAACAAAATAAATATATTGTTTCACTGTTATCTACCATATAGCACAGTAATTATACGAATAAATTGTTATCTAAAAACACCAAACAACAAATTAAATAATTTAATTGGGCAAATTGTTTCACTTGCATTAATACTAAATTTTAAACTTAACTTACACTTATTTGTGTACAATTTAAACATAAAAACTCTTAATATATCAAAACAAACTATGACCTCACAAATTGAAGATTAACTACTAAACTGTTTCAAATCTAATAGTTACAATTCTAACAAACGTTAGCTAGTCTCATGATCAACAATTCTTTAGTGAAACTAAAACTACATTTGTTAGTTTTACTTTGTAAAACTCTTAAAAGGGAAATGTTTTCTTTTATCCTTTCAACGATAGCTCTTTAACATGCACTCTACGAAGTTTAAGCCAGGCCTACTCTGCTAAACTGAACTAAAGGCTACAATGATTTAGTAATACACAAATGCAGGTTTATAATTTATCAACCATAATAATAAACAAGGCTATTAATAAATAGGCAATTATTTTAAACATGCAAACTTATTAATAATTAAACCTGAATTTATATATATA
>CABFVX010000785.1:82440-120657 GCA_902151425.1 Timema shepardi
GGGGGGGGGGGGGGGGGGGGGGGTTTGGAAGGTTTAAATCCTGTTGAGCATATTTATTTTTTATTAGTTTGAAAATTAATCGCTTTTGTTTTATCGTATATGGTCAAGTGATGACATAATCGTATCTATCTGAGCTTTAAATCAATATTTCACTTTAAGCACAGCTGATACATTTATAATATAATCATTTCACAAATCAAATATTCGTCCAATATCATAAACCCATTTATAGTCTAAAAATAAAACATAAACTATTGATGAGTACTCATAAAGCTAGAATTAGCTCAGTGGTATCGTATCTGACTCGGACACGGGAGGACGAGGTATAAATCCCAGCCGGGGGCAATTAGAGTAATTATATATACCATTTGTAATTTTCTATTATCAATGATGTTATTTCGTGTATGAAATTTAGATAGAAGGATTGACATAATGGTTATTTATAGGCAGATAGTAACGAATCTATTTATAATTACTATTCCTTGTTATATGCCCTTAAAATTATCTAACGTATTTTGAAAAGAGCCCAAATATACAAAAAGATGCACAAAACATGATCTGAAGATATTCTGCGTTTAATGTTTAGAATACCATGTTATTGTTTTAATTGACACTCTGATTACCCTGAAAGGTAGCAAGCTTACCTTGATGGGTTATACTATGGTGTCTCTGATATGATAGGGCCATACTGATATCTATCAAGGTGTGACTGCTAACTCACCTGATTCCACTATGGTAAATATTTACATAGCATATAATTTAGGGCCCTCGTGTAGTTAGTTAGTCAAGGTAATAATGCTATATTTTAGGGTAGATGGAGTATATTCAAACTATTATTGTTCTTAGGACCATTTTAATAATCAGAATAGCACGCCTCAAGCACAACGCTACACTAAATACAAGACGTCACCTATCTAAACCCGAATGGAATGGTCCAGTTTCATATGCGGATCAGTCCCATTCCATTCTGGTCTAGGTAGGTGTCGTCTTGTATTTATCATAGCGCTGCACTTGAAGCGTACTATGCCCGACTATGAAACTAGCCCTGGTGTAGGAGTTAAAATAGCTACGCTGGTTTTCCATTCCTTTTGAAGTCAATTGACTTATTTTTTATACGTATTACTAACCGTTCTGGTTACCAGTATTTAATTACACTTTTGGATAGGGATGAGAATATTAAGGTTTAGAAGAAATTTATCATTATTTTCATGAAAGGAGATCGAAAAACCATTTGGCGAAAAAACTCTCTCATTGCAATTGGCCAATATTCAATCTCCTACCTCCCCGTTACCGGAAAACCATTCCATGTAATTCGCGTGCTTACCTGTACAAGTTAGTATCTTGCTGGACACGGCCAATTGACTAACTAACACACTCGCTTTCGTGGCCAGCCTGTAAATGCTTTGCAAATGAAATGAGGTATGAAATTAATGTATATTTTTAAAATTATAGTTGTGTAAAGATCGTATAGTGGCTGCGTTATGTTGGTTAAATTAATAAATAATTATAAAATTATATTTAAATTGCTACTTATTTTATTGATTTGCTTATGATATTTCACTTACTACACATCACTCATCTTGGATAGTGTGAGAGTGGCCGTCAACGGATTTAGTGTGAGTTCACAATATCAATTTCTTTACAACCTTATAAGTGATCTAATTTAACAACTATTTATTCCACCTGGTATTTAAATATAAGAACTGGACCCATGGAGACTACCTGAGTGGCTATCGTGAAGTGCCAATACATAATTGACCAAACCTGAATCGTGAGTTGTCACGAGCGAGATCATCCCTGGCACACGCGTGCTAAAACAAGAGTGACGAGTCCTACTCAACCCGACTAAACTGACATTTTGAAATAAGCCAACAAAACACTCCCATTGGTCCTCAGGATCAAACATGAGCCCAAATAACTGCCATACTGTACCTTTAGTGGCGGTGGTACCCTGTGTGGTCCACGAACAGGGAAACAAACCACCCCACCTAAAAGTTTTTATGGGACTATTGTTTTGGGACACGACTTCCACAATAAGAATGGTTTTCCTTACTACCTGGTTAGCAGTTTATTGACCTTGCAAAAACCTCGTTACTGAATGAAAGTTTGCTTAAAACATCTTATTTTCTATAGTTGTTAATATAAATTGTAGCACCCTGAGTAATATAAAGCCCCGTCTACAGAGTCCGTAAACTCCGCAAACGTGTAGTCCTTTTAAAACTTCGATGTTACTTAGAAATGTAAATCGTGTCCAAACTATCCGTGTCCTTAATCAGGTGACAGTGCTAACCAATGTCAGAGACTACGACCAATTAAACTCTCTGAAAGAAAATTGTCTGGAGCAAGATGCAAGCAGACGTCATATGTGAAGCAGAGCTTATAAAGAATACTAATCAGAAGTTTAACCTACCAAAGCTACGACACTCTTTACGAGAGCTTGATATCTCAAATTAAATGGTTCTGAGCTGCCAAGCTTCCAGTTTTTTTGTTTGTTTTTTTAAAAAAATTTCAGACCAATATTTCTGAAATGGCTCTGTTCGTAAAACTGTCATTTTATCTTGTATTTAATTCCATAGCATCGCTGCCAATGGTGCTTTTATTTCGATGCACGTGCGCACATTTACTTTGTTGTGATTTATATTACTTAGCAGTCTGTATCGACTAGCCTTTAGAAAGTTAAAGTTGAGACTACATCTGCGGAGTGGTATGGAATAAAGAATTAAGGATAATGACTCTGTAAACAGTGTAATCTGTTAGTGTGAAGTCGTTCTCTTACAGAATATTACTCACCTTAAGTTATTATTATTTTTTTAATTATTATTAGCACCGCGTCTTACTACCCGTTCGGGTTATACGCACTTGCTAATGCGTAATGGTAGGGTGATTGTGATATGAAATGGAGGACCTACAGTTTAACGTGGGATCCGAACCACGGTGGAGGCTTGGCATTCCACTAGAGTTACTAAAATATAGCATAATATCTATAAATTTTAAACATGAAGCTATTACTTACTACAATAATTCCTGAGGCTGTAAATAATCAATTTTTCATATTGAAAACGATATATAGCAATAATTATACATATGATATATTATACAACAGAGATGTGCTAAAAATTTCAAAATGGGAAAGCCACAGTTTCAGAACACGATCATTTCTTTCGACAGCGTTTTTTGAGTTTCACCCGATCAATTTAAGTACAAAATTAAATCAATTACCTCGATTATTATTACATAAAAGCTTACACATTTTCAATAGCGAGGCCACAACCTATATATACTAGCCATAATATTAGACGTTTGTTGGTGAATGTATGGGCTCTCGACATCATAAAAAAAGAGAATGAGATATTCAAATATGATTTCGAGCTGAAGATTTGCACCAAAATGACAAAACCTCTGAAATAGCTGAGATTTATTACAAACTTTGTGACTTGTACAAGCAAGAAGGTTTTTCCTAGAGAATTTTTCGCATGAGTCCAACTTTTTTTATATAATGTTTTGATAAAAATGAACAAAAGTGTAACTATAATTTTTGTATGTCCTTTTTCCAAGCAATATGGTTTTATTAGATTATTATTATTAGCACCGCGTCTTACTACCCGTTCAGGTTATACGCACTTATGCTAATGTGTAATGGTAGGGTGATTGTGAGATGAGATAAATCTGTGCCGGGACCGAGGATTGAACCCCGGCCGCCAGCACAGAAGTCCGACACCTTACCCCTAGACCACCAGGTCACCAACAATATATATTTTTAAAATCCCCTCTATTAGGTGCATGCTGGTGACATTCTCAAATTGTAGATTTTATCATTATGTTTCCATGGGTTAAGCAGCTTTAGAACAGTAATATCAATATTGTCCCAGAATTAAATATATTTTGTCTATTGCACTGGTACCAAAACCAGTTTTTGGTCAATATTTTAAAAGTTTTGATAGTGGTATTAACGATAGCTGGTAAGGTGTAATCTAAACATTATTGATATGGGCAAGCAACCTTTTTTATATATAAAAATAAATGAAGTAAAAATACCCCGTTTAATTAAAGCAGTACCCGTCCACGAGAACCGGTTTTATCCCCTCTGATATGACAGTCTGTTGTCGCTGTTGCTTGCTCAACTCAGCCTGAAGCACTGTATTAATAATTACAATAATAGTAGCAATAAAACTACAGTTAGAGAAATAAATAAGTCTGTAAGTCTGTGTTGATGACGAAGGCAATGAAGGCTTGGGCGAAATAGGCACAATCATAAACTGGGTAGGTAATAAAAAGTGGACTCTTCCACAGTGCTGCAAAAAAAAAAGTGCCAAGAATAAGTTTAACACTGACCTAAGGCACTAGCAGAAGAGTTGTTTCGTCGCGTTGGTCAGGATCTTGTGGGGATTGCTAACTTGTACTGGCTAAGAGCGCCATTTACTCGGAGGGAAATATCCTCACACTGCTATTATTATTATTATTATTATTAGCACCGCGTCTTACTACCCGTTCGGGTTATACGCACTCACGCTAATGGGTAACGGTAGGGTGATTGTGAGATGAAATGGAGGACCTACAGTTTAACGTGGAATCATAGCCACGGTGGAGGCCTGTCATTCCCCACATTCACAAGATGTATTGTCAGAGGTGAAGGAAGGGTTTGGTAATTAGATAAATCTTTGCCGGGACCGAGGATTGAACCCCGGCCGCCAGCACAGAAGTCTGACACCCTACCCCTAGACCACAAGGTCACCCCTCACACTGCTGTGTATTTATTATGGGAATGTCAGTTCACAATCTTTGATATCATATCCTCAACTTCTTAAAATTACATCTTGTGACTCCATTACAATTGTTTAGTACCACGCCTTACTACCCGTTCAGGTTATACACCTTATGCACCAAATACGCTAGTGAGTTAGGGGTGAGGAAGGTTGAATTTACAGGAAGTGTACCCACATTTTCGTGGAGGGCGGGTGAAAAAACACAATTAAAAACTCCCACAGTACAGCCGACCAGCCTTCTAACCCCGATGCCCCTGTCATCGGAAGTCTATTCTAACATTAGAGTGACGTGTTAGACCACGCGGCCACCGAAGCAGGTCTAAGTGAGAATTTATTAGTAAACGCATATGGTTTAAAATCTATTAATTAAATATGGTTTTGAATTTAGCGAACTCAAAGTAAATGTAAGTGCTTGAAAAAATACCATTGAAACGGTCTCGGTCTATTTAATTGTGATTTTCTTCACTCAACTTATATCCAAATAAAGAACTATATGAATAACGTGCACATTTATAGTTCACACCGAAATGTCCCTATAGTTGAAATTAGCTCATTTTGAACTATGTTTAACGCGAGATCTCCCAGTTATGAGATGAAAGTAGATTGTTAAAAATACAAATACTAATTTTTAATGACCTGCTTCGGTGGCCGCATGGTTTGAGGCGTCAATCTCATGTTAGACTAGACTTCCGATGCAGGGAGATTGGTCTTCAAATCCTGGTAGGATGTACTGAGAGTGGTTTTTCCTAAATGGTTTTCTACTCTAACTCCAAGTAAATGAGCACGTACTTTCTCTAAATTCAACCCTCCTCAACCTTAAATAATTAGCGTAATTATTACATATGTGTATAACCTGAACAAGTAGTAAAACGCAGTGCTAAGAAAATATATAGGTCTATTAAAAAAATATCATTGAGCTAAAGATCCCGGTCTTGATTAACTGCATGTATTCTTATATGAAGTGCTGGTGGTGTAACTGGGTGTTGTGTCCATTTTAGAATAAGGTTTTACTGTAAGTGGTTTGTGGATATAACCATTGGGTTCATGTGGTGTTCATTAAATACCCCCATTAGTTTCATCAATTTTCATTTTATTCAAAGCCCTAACACCACACTTCAGCGTGGCTTAGAGTGCCCAATCCTCAATTAGTGCATTCTTGCCAATGTACATAAATATAATTAACCCATCTGCCCAAAATTCTCTTGCATCCCGTATAAAAGTTTATACTTTCGGAAATAACAGAATGAAATCTGCTTGCCTATGGTGCTATGATACATTTGAAATTCATCTTAATATTGAAATTGTAATGATATTGGTTTAGATCACTCTAAAATATGTAAAAAGTCATGGATGAAGGTAATTTTTCCTTAAAGTAACATATGTAGAGTATTCTTTTATGATTCATCCATGAAGAAACAGGCGCATTTCAGAAAAATGAGAAAAGGATTACACATTTAAAATATATTTTTAAACAATTTTTCCTGTTAAACGAACAACTCCTCAGTATTTGGCAAAGACGCCAATTCCCTATAGCAATAATAAGCTAGCCTTCACAACACCTGTCGCCAGAACTCTTTCTATTAGTTAGATTTTACACTGTTGACGAAGGGAGCAAGAGGCAAGGGGTATGTCATATATAAGCCGTGTGTGCGTATGATTAAGGGCAGCCACAGACAGCACCACATAGCCACACACACAAGTCGCACAAGCAACGTCACACAAGCAACGCAGTCAGGGACTCACAAATGCACTTATAGAGGATCCTGATTTGATTCAAGATGTCATTGATGAAAGTATTCATTCATCTTTTACACAAAGGAATGTTCAGCTATCCACTTGGTAAATATCTCTGAGTAATTACTGGGTGTTTAATATTAAATGTAATGTCCTGGGGTAAGCTATATTGTAGGTCGTATATGGAATTTAATACGTTTGTTTAAAATCCAACACCTTAGCTCAATGGGTAGCGCATCCGTCAGCCAACAAAATTAAAGGTCTCGAGTTCCATCTCGTACATCTCCAAAAACATTACAATTGGGGGAATTGGGGTATTCTCAATTCACAGTGATGAATTAATTTGAATTGAATGGATGTCGAGTTTGTTTTAGAACTAAGCTAGTTTGTCAATAAGTTGTATGTTGATGTAATCAGTCAGTTCATAAAGTGCATGCTAAATACCGAAATGTGATGATAATATAGGTTTAACAAGTTTGTTTAGTAAGTAATACAAACCATTTTGTTATCACCACGTCTTGCTTCCTGTTCAGGTTGTACGCATATATGATAGTTAATCTAACAGAGTAGGGATTTTAGAGGTAATATACCCGCGCTTATGGGATTCGAACCCCAATCTCCCCAGTCTAACACGAGAGTGATGCCTTAGACCATTCAGCCACTGACGCAGATAAAAGTAAATTAGCACCCTAGAGGGGGTCACGCTAAATGATATAAAATTACATCCATTGACCTGAATACTAATAACACAGATAATGTTCAGGACGTAAGCGGAATACCGGTTCTCAATCCTAGACCAATATGCAAAGGGTGGATCGTATTTTTTAAACATAAAATTCAGTAACTATTCTTCGGGCAAATGTTGGTGTACTTATTCTGATAAATCCATTACATTTTTATTTACCTGTTAATTTAATATTATAATCACTGTTTGCAAAAACGTTTAACATGGTTATGGTTAGTTGTGTCAGGGGCGGCCATTAGGGAAATTCTGGACTTCAACCTGATTTTTAGCTATCATTCATATTTTTACTTAAATATTGAAATTCTGATACTAAAGCTGATTATTTCTAAATTTGTAAACAAATTGTCAAACAAGCAACACTATAAGAAATAAGTAAAATAATATGCTACATAATTGCTGTGAAGATTTGTTTTGAAATCAAATGTTTATTTTGTATATTCCAGATTAAACTAAGGCTTGGAATAAAAAAAAAATAGTTACTTCGTGGAGGTCTGGGTTCAAGTCTTTACCCGGTGTTTTGAGGGTGTTTAAAACTAATTAAGTTTTTACTATTTCTCCACACCAACACGGGTAATTTTATTCTAAACTTTACCTTTCTCATCTCTAATATATTAGCGTAACTTGTGTATAGACCAAACGGGTACTAAAACACGTTGAAATAGTTTAACTTATATATGGTGACCTGGTGGTCTAGGGGTAAGGTGTCAGACTTCTGTGCTGACGGCCGGGGTTCAATCCTCGGTCCCGGCACAGATTTATCTGATTACCAAACCCTTCCTTCACCTCTGACAAGACATCTTGTGAATGTGGGGAATGCCAGGCCTCCACCGTGGTCCGGATGCCACGTTAAACTGTAGGTTCTTCATTTCATCTCACAATCACCCTACCATTACACATTAGCGTAAGTGCGTATAACCCGAACGGGTAGTAAGACACGGTGCTAATAATAATAACTTATATATTTAACATGTATCCAAACATACCGATACTTTTAAAAATAGTTGCATTCAAGTTGCAGTTAGATTATAAAAGTAAGGGAAAGTTACTCTAAATACGACGGGTTTACCCTTTAGAAGCAGCATGTTTGTCTATATAGGATTGTCAACATACACTTGTAAGAATTATATTTCTAGATTAATATTAGGTGTTCTGTTTTTTGACATATCCGTTGCCTCTTTCACATTAAAATCCTCTAGCACGTCCTCTTAGCAGTCAGTTTACTTTTTTTTAAATATTGGAAATTTGAATTTTTTTTATTTGTCAACCATTAATTGAATTCAAAAAATTCAAATATCTTGTGAAAGTGGGGAATGCCAGGCCTCCACCGTAGTTCGGATTCCACGTTAAACTGTAGGTCCTCCATTTCATCTCACAATCACCCTACCATCACACAATAGCGTAAGTGCGTATAACCCGAACGGGTAGTAAGACGCGGTGCTAATAATAATAATAATAATAATAATAATAATAATAATTTACTGGTAGAATCGACAACAGAATAGCTCTCTTTACATATAGTTTTCTTGACGGTTCCTTTAGAAGTTATCATATTTTTCCACCCAACCAAATAAAAAAACATAAAACACACATGAGTAACAGAATCAATCTTAAATCCTCCTCACTCCTCATTTCAGACGCTGCCGTAAATCATTTCTGTAACTTTCTCTTGTCTTAAGGCAAGAGAGGGGAATTTGTTGCATGTGTGGTCTACGGCTCCGTGCATCTGCCTGCATTGGCTCACCGGGCACAATATGTAACCACCACACCACATAGCCGTGCACATCTTGTTCGGAGATCACCAGTACTCTGGTTCTTTCAAACAGCTGTTAGCCAGGCTCAATAGCGAGTCAACCAGCACCAGTGGTCACGTGGTATGAAGCGTTAAGATTGCCATATACTCAATTACTGGTGAGGGAAAGGTCATTGATTGAGTATCCGGGGGTTGTTTTATGCATGCTATATGACATACAGGGGTGACCAGGCGGTCTAGGGGTAAGGTGTCAGGCTTCTATGCTGGCGGCCGGGGTTCAATCCTCGGTCCCGGTAAAGATTTATCTGATTACAAAACCCTTCCTTCACCTCTGACAAGACATCTTGTGAATGTGAGGAATGCCAGGCCTCCACCGTGGTTACACCCTACCATTACACATTAGCGTAAGTGCGTATAACCCGAACGGGTAGTAAGACGCGGCGCTAATAATAATAATAATAATAATATATAATATACAAACTAACCAAAAACTAATCCTTGTGAGTTTTTTGTGGGCTACTTTCCCACTATTCCCTTATATTAAGTTTTTAATAAACTTGGTGTTATGCGTTCTAACAACAAATAAATTCAATTCAAGCAAGGAAAATATTACAACTCAAAAATACTTGGCGTAGTTAATTTCTCTGCTATCGAAATGATTATTAATGTACTTATTAGATCGAATATTCAAAAAACCTTAAAATATTATAATAATTTGTTAATATTAAACAAAATTGACTCACATATGCTCAATTTAAGATTTATAACATTCAACAGTAAATATTTCTTGAATGAAATTTTAATTTAAGTACTTTCACACAAACGTTTGCTAGGTAGTTTTTCTATATTTTAGCGCAAACCAAATTATACTACATTTAATCATCATAACCCGTCTCAGTGGCGTAGTTAGCTAATGTGTTAGTTTCGTGTTGAGCTAGACTACCGAGGACGGGGAGTTCGAGGTTCGAAACTTGCTCGGGTGAATTAGGGGTGGTTTTCAACTGTCCCTCCACGCAAATGCGGGTTCACTTAATCTATATTCAACATTACCAATTCCTAACCCATTATAGTAAATATTACTTAAGCGTATAAGCCGATTGGGTAGTAAGACTCGGTGCAAAGTATTATTAATAATTATATTTTAAATGTTATAATATTCTTGCTATTTCTACCAATAATTAAAACTTACACGAGAGATTATACTAGAGTGTATTTCATATAACTAGTTTCATTGTATATTCTTAAAGCAATCACACCAACACAAAATATTATATTATTTAGATAATTTTTCTGTAGCATATCTTTATCTGACAGTAAATAAATAAACCAATATACCTTTTTATGTATTATATATATATATATATATATATATATATACATATTACAGTTACACAAAAATTTATTATATATTAAAATATTTAGGTTTCAATAAAAAAAAATTAATTTGGTAAAATATACAGTACTTTAGTTACTAACAACCTTAAAATTCAATTTTCGTTAAGAAAATCAATGCTTGGCTAGTTTTATCAATACTAATCAATTATTTATATTTTGATCAACAGAAAATTACATGTTTACTATGAATTTATATTGTTAATTCAAACATATTATTTAATTTTTACATGTACTAGTTCAAGACTTTCACCAACAAATGGTATGGTTTTATTACAGTGTTAAATTTAATCTCTAGAGAAGCACTGTTCATTATGTTAATCAAAATTGTATTTATGTCGGTCTTGGTTCCATTATGTGCCTTTATGAAACTATTCTAAGGCAAGAGATATATGGTAATAAATAAATTGGTTAAATATTCAACGAATACATTTATAAAATTAAGGTAGTAGATTAAATTTAATGTGAGGTAAAATTCACATACACACACACACACACATATATATATATATATGACCTGATTGGAATCATTGACTTTCTAAACTTTTCTTTTAATAACAGTTGTAGTTCTTTATTATAGCCAATTGAAACACCTAGACCTTACAAACATTAAAGTTCAAGGACAAGATTTGAAATTAGGTCCCTCAAAAATAGAAGGGTGACTAAATTAAATACCATAGATAAAATCTAATTAATTTGTTGGCCTGTTTAAAATAACATCAAATAAATATATTGTTTTGATGATTCGAATCATTGCAGTTTAATAATTACTTATCATTAATATTCTGCGTTAAATCTAATATATTATTTGACACTAATAAAAAATACGTCTTGGTGTAGATAAGAAAACCTAACCAGCGAGAGTGGAAGATATTCCGAGTATCAAATAAAACATACTCATTTTTTCAGAAATTACCTTTACCAAGTCGGCTTTATTATATTCAACTTCGGTGTTGAATCGATTTTATTTAGCACATGGCCAAATATGCACACAAATTAAAACTATTTTTAGACGGACGCTATAAATAAAAATATGTTTATTTTAGGAAATATTAACGTACACATCATAATATTGTTTATTTTAAGTCAGTTTTCAAAGACAATAGATCAAGAATTAGACTTAATTTGTTACAGAATAGGTAATGGACTATTAGATCATTCTCCAGGTAATATCACAAATAGCGTTACTCTGCTCTATGAGTTGCGAGACCTCATCAAATAAACGTAAGACATATTTTTTTTGGACATCGTCCGAACTTAGACAAGGGTTGGCTGGCGAATTAATTTGACTACCTTGCTAGTAACCCACAAGAGACGAGTAGCTATTCCACATGTTCATAGTTTATATGAAAGTAAATGGTTACTTTTACCATACCCCAAAGAAAGGAGTTTCAATTAGTAAACGGTGACCTGGCGGTCTAGGGGTAAGGTGTCGGACTTCTGTGTTGGCGGCTGGGGTTCAATCCTCGGTCCCGGCACAGATTTATCTGATTACCAAACCCTTCCTTCACCTCTGACAAGACATCTTGTGAATTTGGGGAATGCCAGGCCTCCACCGTGGTTCGGATTTCACGTTAAACTGTAGGTCCTCCATTTCATCTCACAATCACCCTACCATTACACATTAGCATAAGTGCGTATAACNCTACCATTACACATTAGCGTAAGTGCGTATAACCCGAACGGGTAGTAAGACGCGGTGCTAATAATAATAATAATAATAATTAATAAACTGTCAAAATGTTACCATGGTAGAATAAGATTGAGTTGAATTTGACTGCTTTGAGTTGTTTCTTGCCGGGAAACCAAAGGCCTGTCTTCTATCTAGACGCGAGAATAAAATGCAAGTGTGTGTGAGTTTAAACGTGACTGTACATAGCTAAGGTAAGCTGGTCTCTTTTTGAGTCTTTCTGTCTATCCGTCCAACATCCTTCGCCCCCTCAGGCCATGTCTGGACCAAAGGAAGTTATCCCCTCTTCTTTTCTACACATCATAATATCTTGCTCTATAGCTATCTCTGTCACTTCTTGGACTTAATTTTATTCACACCATATTGCTGTAGCACCAGCCTTTGTCATTCTAAAATCTACGAAAATAATAAAATAATAGTAGCTTCACATTATCTTATGTTTGAAATCTAAGTTTGTGTGTTGAAAAAATTATTTTTGAAAAAAAACAAAGCCAAGCTTTGTAAATAACCACCAGTTTATTTTACAATTACCATATAATTTTTTGTTTTTGAATAATGTCATAAAAACATATTTTGTAACTAACATCGAACTATTTAAAACTTGTATTAACATAATAAGCAGTGTCTCTCTAAAGATACATCTTAGCACTGTAAAATAGCCATAGAGTTTGTTGTTGAAAGTCTTGAATTCTTAAATGTAGAAATTTAATAATCTGTTTGAATTAACAATATAAGTAACCTCATAGTAAAAAATATATTTATTTGTTAATTAATTAAATTTCCACTTGGAGTGTTACCTTTTGATAGTTTCGCCAAGCTTTGGACTTCGTCAAACATGATAATTTAAAGCTAAACATAAGAATATATACATTTCCCCCGTTATTATTTACCTACAGTTTTATGGCTCTTAAGTTGATAGTGTAGGGGAATCCGAGAACAGTAAGTGTTATTGCACTTTTTATAGCTAATCTTTTTTCGGGTAAAATAAATCAAATACTTCATCAGTAAGAACATTAGTTTAATTTTATTCACATGGTGATATCAACAGTTATTGAATAACGGTCAAGGACGTGCTGGAATTTAATGACAAATTTTTATCTTTATTTAAAAATTTTCTCATCAAATTCTAGTGTGCTGATGACAAATATTTAAGGTTTGTTGATATCAACATGTGAAGAAAACTAAATTATATTCTTATACTGGAGCAATATTTTATTTATTTTGGCCAACAAAATGATTTGTTTTAAAAACTGCAAAAATACTAACCATTCCTCGCCACCACACTACACCACCTTAACACCACCATAACGTATCATGGGGAAGAGATAATCCTAAATAATCTTGATTTAAAAAAAATTAGGTTTAGTGTTTAAGGATAAATACATTCTAATAATATACACTAGATTCTTGGAACTAAGTTTGGTAGTATTAATAATTACTGCCTTGAGTATTTTCGTGAAGGAAGATGACTTAGGAAACAACACCCTCTTTAAGCCCAACTGGGGTTCCAACTCCAGCCTCCGAGTCAACGGCAAACCAGAACAAACGTATAACTCAAAGCCCAATGGCCATCAATGGGGTTTTTGTGTTTGTTATTCAAAGTAAAATACAAGTTTTTTTTACATTTAGCTATCAATTAGATCCAAATTCAAGATGCATCATTAAAAAGTCTTTAAATTCCAAAATATTTGTTTAATGCCACTTACAGTAGCCTTACGACTTCTTTGGTGCTGACTGACATCTCACAGCTGACAGCTGACGGCTTTGAAATGTTACCAGACCAAATTATGTATCCCTACGCCAAACCATATAATCTGCAAAAACATGTGTTTAGCTGCTGTCACTTCTTACAGTCAAAATGTAGGTATATACCTGAATGTTGACTGTCAGAAGTCAGCTGTGAGCTGTCAGTCAGCACCAAAGAAGCCATGGGGCTACTGTAGCTTGAAACATAAAGTAGTTAGCGTTTTGTCATAATTTATGTTGCCCTAATACTATTACGATCTACGTAAACATTCAGAGCTCTTAATATTAGATAAACTAATATAATACAGTGAATATAATATAATAAAGTAAAAATAATGCCACTATATTTTTAAGTTACACCTTTATTATGATTGGTTTGGATATTATATTCCATTCGCGGTAGGAATTGACTTCTGAAAGGCCTTTTTCCCTACCATAAATCTACTATATAGTAGGATATTGGTAGGAAAAAAGATCTTTCAGAGAGTAAATCCTACCGTGAATGGAATATAGTTTTATTACCATTGCATTTATTGTCAATCATGTCGTTTTTATGATATATTTAGTTTGTATTTCCTTTTAAATAATTACATTATTTTGAACAAATATATTTTTAATATTATATCATATTGCTTTGAAAAGAGGATATTTAAAAGCCCTATGTAATATATCTTTACTTTTAGAACTAATCTTTAGTTGCATTTTTTGTTTGTGTTTTAAGTGTATTTACTTATTTATTCTTTGGTGTGACTAGTGCTTATATAACTTCTAAAACTTGTAGATTAATGCATCAATTACTGCCATTATGTATTATTCTCTTAGTCTTGAATCTTATAGGACGTTTACATAAACTTGGATTATATTCCACAAATGTACATAAAATTTCATTTCTATAAAGGTAATTATTTCACGTTTGGGCACCACATCTTTTTACCTGTCTGGAATGTCAGAATATTTAAATTAATTGGATAAGGATGAGAAGGTTGACATTATTAGATTAATTTAACCCTCATTTGAGGGGAGGGAGAGTGTAAAACCATTTCGAAAAGACCACCTTTCGACAAGTGGTTGATTACTCAAGCCCCAACAACCCTGTTACCAAAAATCCAGACAAGACCAGCTTGACATTTGGTCCGAGTGCCCGACTACGTAGGACTTAGGACTATCTAACATTACAATAGGTAACAATTAGTTATGTATGGTATGTAAAAACCATTACTTTAAATTTTAAATAGGTTCGTATATATTTGGTATATTAAGAACAAGAAGGCTAATTGTTATAGTTAGTTTGATTGGTGATAGGTAAAATTATTATTATTGTTATTATTATTATTATTAGCACAGCGTCTTACTACCCGTTCGGGTTGTACGCACTTACGCTAATGTGCAATGGTAGGGTTATTGTGAGATGAAATGGAGGACCTACAGTTTAACGTGGAATCCGAACCATGGTGGAGGCCTGGCATTCCCCACATTCACAAGATGTCTTGTCAGAGGTGAAGGAAGGGTTTAGTAATCAGATAAATCTATGCCGGGACCGAGGATTGAACCCCGGCCACCAGCACAGAAGTCTGACACCTTACCCCTAAACCGCCAGGTCACCTACGATTGGTAAAATTATTATTATTATTATTAGCACCACGTCTTACTACCCGTTCGGGTTGTACGCACTTACGCTAATGTGTAATGGTAGGGTGATTGTGAGATGAAATGAAGGACCTACAGTTTAACGTGGAATCCGAACCACGGTGGAGGCCTGGCATTCCCCACATTGACAAGATGTCTTGTCAGGGGTGAAGGGGTAAAATTAAAATGGATTATGGAAGGATATGTTTCTAATAATAAGTAATGCTATTTTAATTTAGGTTAATGACTTGGTTGCATCCTGATTGCGAACAGGGCAAAATTCGCCCAGATTGCAAACACACCCAAAATGTTATTACCACATAAATCCAGTGACCAGATTGCGAACAAGTAAAAGGGAAATTCTGGCGTTAGAGGGGTAACATGGGTGGAAGGTTTTGCTGGTAGTAACCGCCAGCCACCGGGGCTTTTCCCTTAACCCAGTGTAAGCTAACCCTAACCTAAGCCAACCTAACCTATAAATACTCGTGTATGTAATTTAGTTAAATTTAGACTGATAAGGCTGAAAGGCGCACTATCGTGGACATAGTGGCAAAGAAAACACGTTGTGTCCACAAGATGGACTTCTCATATGTCAATTACAGATACTCCTCCCAAGGAGCCCATGTTATCGCGATCAGGCGACACTAATAAGGATAGTTTTAGTTTTTAGGTCCAACACAACTTATTAATCGTCTTATTTATCAATTTTTTTTTGGGGGGGGGGATTAGTAACAAATTTAAATTCAACGAGTTTATTTGCACTAAATTGGTTTAAAATAATTAACATTTATTTTAAGAATATGTGTGATCATCACCATTTTTATCTATTAAATCTCAATTATATCATGTATGTATATAAGCTGGACAGGTAGTTTGAAAAGGTGATAAAAATATAGATATCGTATTGTTTAATCTATGTTAAAGCCTCTGAGAGAAGCATTATAATGTTGTCCATATTAGTCCAATAGTTTATGGAGTTTTCTGAGATAAAAGCTATTTTTAAAATGTTTGGAAACCCTTGGATCGACTAATTTGTACCACAAAACTAAATTATTACAGCAAATTATGTCTCAGGAGAGTAATTATTTGGCATATAGTACATTTGTTTTAAATGAGTTAATATATTCTCTATCCTAGATAAAAGGGCAGTAGTATCTTATAATCTTTTACCTATATAATTTTGCGAAAATTCAATTCTAGTCATTTTGAAACCATGCGTGAAATAAGAAAACGATTATGATGACTTAAACAAGAAATAACCTTAATCGAAACTTATTAGAAACCTATTGCAGTTAATTATTTCATTTTAAAAAGTAAGCACTCTCAAATATTTACATTTTATTCCAAAATAATTTATTATGACGACTTAAACAAGAAATAACCTTAATCGAAACTTATTAGAAACCTATTGCAGTTAATTATTTCATTTTAAAAAGTAAGCACTCTCAAATATTTACATTTTATTCCAAAATAATTTCATTCTAAACATATATGTCCTAAGTACAGAATAAATATATGGCCATTTTTATAATTGTAGACCCATTCTGTATGCAATCAAGTCTATTGAATATAAAATTTGCCCTAAGTCTTTATATTTTATTTAGAAGGGGCAACTCCAATTTGTTTAATTAATTATCTTGATTTTTATCAATATGGTATAGTTGATTCAAAACTAAATATTAGTTAATGATATGTGAAACAAACATTTCAAATAATTTCACTAAATAAACTACATCCAAAATATACTGGGTGAAACCAAAAGTTGACATCCCTTTTGTTCCTTAATATATAAAAAGCTAAGATCCAAACAAAACTATTTTTATAAAGAAAAAAAATAAATAAATATATATATATATATAAGCTGACAACAGTTTAACATGTAGAATGCGTATAACCCGAACGGGTAGTAGGCGCGGTGCTAATAATTATAATAATAATAATAATAATAACCACATGAAGAATTTCTAGTTTAACGAGAAAGATATTTTAGGTCTTTATTCCATTAAAATTTTAAAAAAATGGAAAAAAAAAGTTTACTCAAAGAGTCTATGTCTTTCAACTCAAAATTTTGTAAACAAGTTTCTAGCTTAACGAGAAACATTTTTTTTTCCCTGCCAACCAATCAAACAAAGAAAATCTTTGAAATTATTGGTCGTGTATAGTAAGTAGTAAGTTGTAATATTTTTTTACGTAAAATTACCCAAAAATTATAAGACAAATTAAATTGTATTATATTTTGGTTCAAAAACATTTGTATGAAAGCTAAACGGCTGGTATGTGACTATTTAATTCCAATGTGTTTCTATTCTGATACCAAATAAAGCGAATATTAAAATAATTAGATCATTTTGTTGTGATTTGATACATGTTTACGTACGTACCATGTTACATATAGCCAACAGAAAACTTAACAAAGCAAAATTAACTACGTTTTTTAACAGCACGATGAACTTTAATCGGATGACAATTGTATTTAAATGTGGAGAGATCTCAGCCTCCACTTTCAACAAATATAAATTTGTAGGTGCGTTTTAAGGGAGGAATTTGAGTAGGTCTATTCCTTTTATTGACATGCACACTGCCAATAATATTAACTACTGATTAAGAACAGAGAAGAGCATGATATATTAATTTGAACCACAAGGCTAAGAGGTATTAAATATTAGCTTATCATAACATTGTGAATTATATTTGCGTTTCCATAGCCCTCATTAGATGTTAATTTAAACTACGGTATACAAGCACTAAACCATTATAATATTTCCAAAGATTTGAGCGCACCAATTAATATTGGAATTGACTATTTTTAAATTACTTAAGGCTAAGAAACATGATGAAATGTACATTTATTAAAACGTGAAAATAAGTGGATACTTCAGAAATGTATTTATTTATATTAAAAATTTGTATTTAAAACAATGTGTTATTACTTCAAACAATTTAATCAGGCTATTTACACAAAAAATAGTTGAAGTTAGTTATGAGACTACTGAATTTCCTTAAATAATGAAATCTAAATTTGGATTCAGGGTTTACCTTTTTACTTGGTTATAACAAAAGAGGGTGAATACCTTCTTGATGCGCTTGACTAAATTTGATATGATAAAACTTGATTTATTTATGATGATCTGTAAAGGGTGCATTTCGTTATCAAACGAATATATAATATTTTTTTAGACAGGGGTGCCCTTAGTAGACGTGGGGCCCTGGGAAATTTCGCCTATGGGGCTCCCAATTATTTAACTTTCTCTCTCTCCCCTCCTAGCAAAAAAGGTTAAAAACTCCATTTTTGATTGTTACTATAGTAGTTGGCACCTATACACAGGTTTTCAGCCATATAAGGTAACAGTAAATTCCCTAACAAGAAAATGCGTGTAATAATTAATGCTAAAAGCCGTGTTTTGATACATATAAGATTTGATTTCTCCGCAACAATCCATTCAATCTTCTTCCCTAGCGAAATCGATCCATATAAAAGGGCAAAGAACAACTATGGAAAGTTTAAATTAAATCATTTAATGCTTTCAAAAGTTATTGTGAGACATATCCACCACATACAGACCGACAAATGCAAATCGGTGGAGTTAAAACGGAGAACTCGCTTCGCTCGTTCAATACACCAAACCGCATGATTATGTTTTTATTTGTGTATAGTGGGGAATGCCAGGCCTCCACCGTGGTTCGGATCCCACGTTAAACTGTAGGTCCTCCATTTCATCTCACAATCACCCTACCATTACACATTAGCGTAAGTGCGTATAACCCGAACGGGTAGTAAGACGCGGTGCTAATAATAATAATAATAATAATAATGTATAGAAAACCAAAAGCTACAGTATTAACGCACTGTAGAGTACCCTCTGATGTACTGTACAATATACGTACACCTTCTAAAACATCCTTAGAGAATGAATCAAATAGCCGAAGCAATCATTTATGCATTTTAGTGAGGATAACACCATTTAGATATCATATTCTGAAAATTGAAAAATGACACCTGGACACGGGAATCGAACCCGGGACCGCGTACTAAGCCGAAGGTCCCGGGTTCTATTCCGGTGTCCAGGTGTCATTTTTCAATTTTCAGAATATGATATCCTTAGAGAATGCCTAGATTCTTTTTTTAGAAAACAGTATCTTGCCTCATTCCACCTGATCGAATGATGATGATTTTTATAATCTCGATGGGAAATACTGTTTTATTGAACAATAGTAAACTACAGTAGCCCCATGGCTTCTTTGGTGCTGACTGACAGCTCACAGCTGACTTCTGACAGTCAACATTTAGGTATATACCTACATTTTGACTGTCAGTAATGACAGCTGCTAAACACATGTTTTTACAGATCATATGGTTCGGCGTAGGGATACATAATTTGGTCTGGTAACTTTTCAAAGCCGTCAGCTGTCAGCTGTGAGTGAGCTGTCAGTCAGCACCAAATAAGTCGTAAGGCTACTGTACGATTGTGATGAACACTTGACCTACAATCTATCACAGGATTGTCTCCTTTTAGAAAACCAAGATATTTACTTGCGCTCAATATCGATACCATTTGACTATATTATTAGTTGATAGTAAGGTTATATCCTCTATTTTATTCCCTTCTTATTTGTATATTTTTCTTCGATGACGACGACATGTTTCGGTGATTTTTCACCATCTTTAAGTCTTATTTGCATTAGGAATTATTGATTCTACACATACTATTGATAAGTTTGTGAAAATGTTATCTAGATTAGTTTTTCACAAACTTTCCAATAGCATTAAGATGGTGAAAAATCACAGAAACATGTCTCGTATAAAAGAAAAGTAATATATAAAATAAGGAGAAGTGAATAAAAAAGAAGATATAACCTTATTATCAATTTATATTAACCCGCCTCGGTGGCGTAGTTGGCTAACGCGCTAATCGTGTTGAGATCAACTGCTGAGGACGGGGAGATCGAGGTTCGAATTTCGGTCGGGTGAACTGGGGGTGGTTTTTTTCCTAAATGGTTTTCCACTCTCACTCCGCGCAAATGCGGGTTCACTTCCTATAATTCAACCTTCCCAATTCCTAATCCATTAGTGTAATTAGTACTTAAAGCGTATAACCCGAACGGGTAGTAAGACGCGGTGTTAAATAATAATAATTAATATTACTCCTTATTATTATTATTATTATTATTATTATTAGCACCGCGTCTTACTACCCGTTCGGGTTATACGCACTTACGCTAATGTGTGATGGTAGTGTGATTGTGAGATGAAATGAAGGACCTACAGTTTAACGTGGAATCCGAACCACGGTGGAGACCTGGCATTCCTCACATTCACAAGATCTCTTGTCAGAGGTGAAGGAAGGGTTTGGTAATCAGATAAATCTTTGCCGGGACCGAGAATTGAACCCCGGCCGGCTGCACAGAAGTCTGACACCTTACCCCTAGACCGCCAGGTCACCTACTCCTTACTAAATAAACATAAATATTATTAGAAATATATTATTAGTATCATTTTATAAGTACAAACTTCATATTACATTACGTGACGTATGACTGTGTGAAAGTTGGTCTAGTAACTTTTATGGCTTTTCCTATAATATTATTTAAATGAAAATATGTGTGTATAGCAATGATCTAACCTGGTCTGTGGTATCGATATTCATTACTTGGTTTCCTCTTTGTTTCTTCTTCAGGAAGTCTTAAATATATGTAAAGCAGCTTAGAGACTGACACACAAGTCACACTTTCTAGAATCATATATGTTGTAAAATTATGTAAGCTGGGATTCTTTTTAAAACAAAATAATTAGAGTTTTCTTTTCCATGGGAATTTCCTACGGTTTCGATCATATATTTGTCTTTGATTAATATTTCAGAAACAGTCCCTAACACTTTTAAAAATATATTAGCACCCATAAGTTAGATAATAAATCATATTTTTAGGGTTGATATAAATCCTAAAAAAAAAGTAGCTACCGCATTTTGGAGAAGATAATGACAGCATTTGCGGGTATATGGTATGATGTGGTCAGTACAATTAACCATCTGGCCGTTAAAATTTAAATACTATTATATGTTAACTTATAGTATGTTTCTAAATATTTATAAATCAGCTGTTCAATTCTCTAATAAAATGTAATTATATTTTTTTTTACTTTCGGCGATGAGTTATGAATGAGTTTCATGCAATAGAAAATTTGTAAGATAATGGAAATTTATAGATAAGAGCTTTTACCGAACATTACTATATTCATTTTATTCTTATTTGGAAAATAAATCAGGTTTAACAGTTTGGTTAGGAATATCTTCTTAATTGTGATTGTTAAAATTAAGCACTGTGTGATAAGGCGATCATCATTGTTCCTATAGTTGAACATAAAAATTAACATATATATATATAAATATATCTTAATATCTATTTATATCTATATATATCTTAATATCTCTATATATTTTAATATATATCTAATATAAATAAATATATATTTATATATATGTCAAGTGTTGATAATGTTATTAAAAGATTCATATTAATAGCAACGACTAGCTCAAAGACTCATATATACACATTTTATCTTTAGAGCTGTGTCGAAACTGGAAACATTAATGCATTTTCAAATATTTGGAACCACGTCTGTAAATGTATTTCCAGATATTTGTATGGACATAACTTAAAACAAAAAATACCTAAGGAAAAATATAAATTTCTGAAATTAAATCAATTACATATTTCTGTGAAACCAGGAGATTTATATGAAATCAGTACATGTTAATAATTAGTGTTGATTTATAAAAGAAAAGGTTTATAATTGCCATCTATAAAAAAAATACACACAAGAACGCCAGTGTTAAAAGAAACGAATGTTTGCAAAACTGTTAGTAGTATTATTGCTTGGCTATGTTTAGTGAGCTTGCGGCAGGTCAGTGTCCTAGCCAACTAATACTTAATGCGAAAACGGCATCAGTTTGCTTTCAATAGTTACTACCAAGTCACTCCTTCACTCAACGTCTCGAACAATCGGTAGGCCTAGCTTGGAATTATTTATACTGTACTAAGTGTTCTGTTAATATTTAATTTAAAAACACCTTCAGAATATGTTAAAATATTAAAGAAGAGCCTTTAAATGTAAAAGCTTTTTTTTTTAAATATATATTTCTAAATGACTTTATATCCCTTGAAATAGTAAAAGTGATTCATTACGTCTTATTTGTAATTGTTCTAACTTTTATTTGGCAGTTACGTAAGTTTGTCCATAAAAAATATCATTGCAGGACTTTAACTTGTTTTTTTCTTTCTTACAGTTGGTTTACTTATCTTTTTTGCAGTTAGGTTTGACTAAAAATATCATAGCAATTGTTTTTAAATGAGTTTTTTNGGGGGGGGTGGAGACAATTAGCCTTCAATGTAATCTTTAGTATACTTTTAAATTCGTTTAGCATCCACCTTCCGAGTGAACATGCACACGTCCTACTTTGCCTCCTTCCGTCTGCATCACCATGGCAACGACGCGGGTTTGGCGGGAAAACCAGAACAATTGGTTAAGAAATGTAAACTTATCCCAGATAAAAAATGTACGGCTAACACATTTAGTTACAATATCTATTTAATTAGTGTGTGTCTCACACATTTAGGAAATGTTTTTACAACCAGCACATTTTGCCCCATGTCTAGACATCCTTTTATACAAATACACAAATATGTATATTTATTAAAATATGTGAAGATCTCTCATATTAAAATAAATACAAAATAATATCCATAAAGATGTCGCTTTGTATAGAAATTCTAGAACTGAAGTTCTGTGCCAAGCTGTTTACAATAGCTGTAGCACATTAGCCTAGGTCAGTAATGACAAGGTATATTTACTTCAACGTTGTGCTGTAGTGTGTAAGACTGCACAAAAGTTTTTAAAATAAAATATATTAATTTCTCATGTCTTTATTTTACTTACCTAATAGTGCTATGGTTATCAATATGTTTCTTCCTAAATTAATCGATGGAAAAAAAATAATAAATTACAAAAAGAATATGGCACGTCACGGAGGTTCTAACAACTAAAAGAGAAATATTTTTTTTTTGTCAAATTGTAACACGATAATTATTTTTCCCTTTGTTGAATATTGTTCTACGTGGTCAAACGAAAATCACAACACATCCGACTAACTCTTTTCCTTGCTGCACTCTTTTTCTATAGTCGGGCGTCTCTGTTACTCGAGAAATGAGTGACCTTGTGAATGTTCTTAACCCCTTCTCAATGTTGAAAAAGTCTGGTTGGAGGGGGACTGGCGCGAGAGGAGAAGGTGGGGGGAGGGGGGGGAGAGATCCGGGGCGAGTCGGCGGAGGGAGGTGCAGACACTACGACCTTTTTTTTTATTGTATCATTTTCAAACGCATCACTTACAAACCGAACACACACAAACAACATGCTTGCATTCTTGTATCTAAGAGAATAGTGTTTTTTCTTTTGTTCTTTAGAAGTGGTACGTTCTGTATTGGTCCACTTGGGATATTATCGGATGAATGGTTGTGAAAGGGTTTATCGCACCTGAGACCATATTCTTTTTATGGAAGCTCATCATCGATGTAGTTTCAGGATTCTTATTCTAGGGTATCGTTTGGTCCTCCTAAAGGTGCATCAAGAATACTACTACACTACACGCTCAGATAATCGAATGAGTACAGTAGCCCCATGGCTTCTTTGGTGCTGACTAACAACTCACAGTTGACTTCTGACAGTCAACATTTAGGTATAGACCTATATTTTGACTGTCAGAAGTGGCAGCTGCTAGACACATGTTTTTGTAGATCATATGGTTCGGCGTAGGGATACATAATTTGGTCTGGTAAATTTTCAAATCTGTCAGTCAGCACCAAAGAAGCCATGGGGCTACTGTAGATACCCTGATTTGTGGAAAATAAAATTATTGAATTTAGTTAAATAAACGGTTTGATTTCGGTATCAAGGTGGGAATTTAGGGGACGGGGGAAAACTCCAATTTCTATACAGCTTTAATAGCACAACTTTTTTGGCCGGAATAAATAGAGTATTTCTCCAGTAGAAACGTAACGTTTAATTTAGCCACATGTTGATATCAACTGATATCAACAGTGTTGTTGAATAACTATAATAATCATACCAGCAATAGACGATAAACTTTTAAATTAATAGAGAAAGTTGTCATTAAATTCCAAGACACCCGTACATATATTCAAGAAATGAGGATATCACCATGTGAATAGAACTAGCCGCTTATGTTTGTTCTGAAGCCATATTTGATTCATTTTGAATAAAAAACAGTTTTGATATAATAACTGCAATAACACACACCTTTTCTCAGCTGCCGTACATCCCCACCTTAGAGGTCAGTAAATAAAAAGCATTTTTGGCTAAAATTGTTAAATAAAATCTACTCAATCCTGGGTGGTGTAGTGATATATACTCGTATAATGGTAAATAACATCTACTTATTCCTAAGTGAGCTAGGTGACCTGGCGGTCTAGGGGTAAGTTGTCAGACCTCTATGGTGGCGGCCGGGGTTCAATCCTCGGTCCCGGCACAGATTTATCTGATTACCAAACCCTTCCTTCACCTCTGACAAGACATCTTGTGAATGTGGGGAATGCCAGGCCTCCACCGTGGTTCGGATTCCACGTTAAACTGTAGGTCCTCCATTTCATCTCACAATCACCCTACCATTACACATTAGCGTAAGTGCGTATAACCCGAACGGGTAGTAAGACGCGGTGCTAATAGTCGTAGTAAACTAGCTTATTTGACTGGCGATTCATGTCATATAACTGAGCCTGGATCCACTCTCAACTCATGTCAGTTTGACTACAACAGAGACGGTGTCCTGATCCATGTAACCTTGATTGAGTGTTAGAATGTAGCCTGGTTTGACCAAGTTCCTGGAGGTTTAGCAACGTTTCAAGGAGAGACGTAACTTTACTTAGACGAATTGCCCACAGACAAAGTTGGTTCTAGTTTTGTGACTCTTAACACTTGTTTGGGAGAGTATCAGATGTCAAGAATACATTTTAGTTTGCTGATTTTTGTCAATATTTTTGTTTACAAATTCTGAATTTTGATATAAAAAAAGTGTCAATCTCTAAAAGTGAAAAAATAACTTTTCACGAATTTATAAAATAATATTCTTTCAGCTCGTCGGTGATCGAATAAAAGGAGTAGGTCTTTAAGTCATCAATCTCTAAGTAGACTGGATTAGACCTACCTGTAAAGGGAAGATCTTAGATCTAACCCCGATATATATTTTTATCAGTTTGGTTTATAAGCCTTTGTACTAATTACGCTAGTGGGTTTGGGATGATGAATGTTGAATTTAGAGGAAATTTACCCACATTTGCGTGAGAAACCATTTAGGAAAAACCACCCCCAGTACACTCGACCGGGATAGAACCACGATCTCTCCATCAACGTTAGTATAGTATATTGCGAGGGTGACGCCAGCTTAGACCATGCGTCTGCCGAAGCGGGTCCAACTGGGCTACTGAGGATATTTAATTTAAAATAGGTGACCTGGCGGTCTAGGGGTAAGGTGTCAGACTTCTATGCTGGCGGCCGGGGTTCAATCATTGGTCCCGGCACAGATTTATCTGATTACCAAACCCTTCCTTCACCTCTGACAAGACATCTTGTGAATGTGGGGAATGCCAGGCCACCATCGTGGTTCGAATTCCACGTTAAACTGTAGGTCCTCCATTTCATCTCACAATCACCCTACAATTACACATTAGCGTAAGTGCGTACAACCCGAACGGGTAGTAAGACGTGGTGCTAATAATAATAATAATAATAATAATAATAATAATATCTACTCACTCAATCCACTAATCTAACCAATAAACTTGAAGGCACGGGTTGAGGAGTGTAATTAATATTTAGGGAAATGATCAATAAACCATCTGAAGAAAGGAGAGTAAATCAAATCGTTGAATGACAAACTCCCCTAATCCACTCAGTTGGGGTTCGATATCGAGTCACCCGCCTCGGTGGCATAGTTGGCTAACTCGCTTGTCGTGTTGAGCTTGACTGCTGAGGACGGGGAGATCGAGGTTCGAATCTCGGTCGGGTGAACAGGGGGTGGTTTTTCCTAAATGGTTTTCCACTCTCCCTCCACGCAAATGCGGGTTCACTTCCTTTAATTCAACCTTCCCAATTCCTAACCCATTAGAGTAGTTAGTACTTAAAGCGTATAACCCGAACGGGTAGTAAGACGCGGTGCAAAATATTATTATTATTATATTGAGTCTTCCAGATGTTTGTCAAGAGTAGGTTTATTCTTAAGATTACCTAAATACTATATTATAGTATTTATTTATAATTTTTTGCTCATTAAAATCAGGCCTTGAAATCAAATCAAGTGTAACCATGTAGTTATAGAAAAGTACACATGAGTAATGTTACAGCTGTCCCAACCAATTTATAATAATATGAGAGTTGTATTTGATTGACAAGCTACTGTTCTGTCTAGAAAAAGTTCATAGTCTAGAAATAAATATCGTGAGAAACCTTCTATAATATTAAAATTATTTTATTCTTTATTTTTATGATAAATTTGTTTTATATTCATTGGTGTCCAAATATTAATCCAAAAACTTAATCAAATACACGCCCATTGTCACGTGGTATAAGTCATCTGTCTTGTAATTTACTGGCTTTTCCGTGAAAAAGAAGTTGAGATTCGTGTCTATTTTACGTTAATATATTTATAGACCTAAAACCGTCCTCTATATCAAATGTATCAAAGGGTATTTAGTATAAGTACTATTATATTTTGCAGCACGTCACTTAGCTAGGTTAATAAATGGATCTCCCCTCAATTATAACAGACCAGGGCTCAATTCTCGGTAATGTCTATGCATTTATGTATTATTTGTGTACAGGTTCGGGATGTATAATCATTAAATATCTAGGTGCAAGAGATGTGGATGTAGAATTGGGAAGTTATATTTTAAGGCGTGTTCTGATCAGACCTGGGTTCTTAGAGATATTTCAATAAATATCCCTTTATACACATTTATTTTTAATGGAGTTTATACTTATTTGAATTGGTATATGCACATATTTATTAGGCATTTATTGAGACTTATAAACAGATGTATGTATATATGTTTATAAGGAATTAGAGGAAAACATGTATAGTAATTAATTTAAATAAATGTCTACCAAGATAAATATTAATGAATAGAGAGAACAAATTCTACACAAATTCTTCAATGAAAATAGTATAATTATATTAATGTATGTATTTGTATTTTTCTAATATTAATTAGACTTTATATGACCAGGACTTGCTACACATATATTCAACTGTCCATAGTCTGAATAACCAGTTAAAGTTTTTAAGGACTGCGCTGTGCATCGTTTTATAATACTACATACTGGAGAGTATTTTCTTTGATTTCACATTTGATTACAACTAGCAATTCCGCACAGCGTTGCCCACGACCCATTCAAAAATTTGTTAAGAATAGACTAATTAAAAAGATAATAAAAATTTAAAAATCCTGCTTCGGGGTGCATTTGGACCCCCTTCCGTCCAATTATGTTAAACATTTCAGATCTCTGCGCGCTGTAGATTTGGCTTGCCATCGCACACAAACAAACAAACATACACACAGACAGACACTTCCTTTTATTATTAAAAATATTGATTTATTGCCAAATATTATTAGCACAACTAAGTGGGGCAACAATAAGAAATGCATAGGCTATAAACTCAAGGATATAGACTAATCAATATAATGTCCAATAAATAACTTACATTTCGCATTGTCGATCTGATCATATTTTACCAAAGTTAACTTGAAATGTTCATATCTTAAGTGTTGCAACAAAAAAAAATTATATAAAGATAGGACAGAGAACTTCTGAATTACTTAGTTGATAGAGGCTTGCTTCTAGTTCTAAAACTTTTTGTGTGTGTGCTCTTTAAAAATCATATTTTATAAACCCTTTTTTTTTAATATTCACACACTGCTCAAATTGCCCTTGTTCAATCCTATTGTTATATGACACTGATACAATCTTTATAATGTCAGAGAAAAACAAGTTGAATAAACTAGATTATTTCATGGCAAATGCGTACAAATATTCTAAAAACTTACGTCCAGGAGAGTTTAACAACAAAATAATTAGTGAAAATCCAAATCCCTATAGGTATAGTTTGTACAATTATATTTAATTTATATCACTATTTCTATTAATTACATTATTATATTTGTTTAGTTCCGTATCAAATTAATAATTTTTATATTACTCGCTTTTTCAGCTGCTTCTATCAAAACGGTCTTCTGTACTGGGGTTCGGGGTTCAATCCTCGGTCCCGGCACATGTTTATCTGATTACCAAACCCTTCCTTCACTTCTGACAAGACATCTTGTGAATGTGGGGAATGCCAGGCCTCCACCGTGGTTCGGAACACAATCACCCTACCATTACACATTAGCGTAAGTGCGTATAACCCGAACGGGTAGTAAGACGTGGTGCTAATGATAATAATAATAAGTGGATGGTTTTATGATATAAGATATTTGGTCCTATATAGATGCAATATAAATTGGTCTGGTTATTTTTTTAAACTTTTTATTTCCCCCGCGTGATTCTACTTATCTTGGCTAGCCACATTTTAATTGTGTTAATGGAATAGGGATGAGAAAAGTTTAATTTAGAATAAATGTACCATTAATTATGTCAGTCAAAAAACATCTAAGCACATACACCTGTAATCCTAACATTGACCTTGTAGAAAGCTTTTTAAGTCATGAGATAAACTTATAATATGTTTTAATATAAAGAAAATATCTTAGTTCTACGTAATGATGAGTATTTGCAAGAAATAGTCTTGTCCTTCACCACATATCTTTTAGAAAAATGAAAAATCAAAAGAATGAAAGAGATTTACAATACAAGCATACATTTATAGCGAGTTCAAGCAATATAGGGTGCTTAGAACTCAGAATTTATTCTAATAAAAACTGATCGTTCTTGGAATTGATAACCACAGCGATAAACAAACGATTGAAAAATTTGAGTTCACAAGTGGACAAGTTACTCTTTCAGTCACATGAACATATCGTCACCTCCATCGTTGGACACGTGGGCTAGGACGTCGGACACTTCAGGTCTGATTTTCTTATGAATAAGAGTTTGAGGCGTGAATACCAGCTGCGTGTGCCGTGGGAGGGGATTCCTAAATTGTTTTACACTCTCCCTGCACGCATATGAAGGCTCATTAAATCTATATCAGTGTATCTATTCTGATATTCCTGAGGTGTTGACAGACAAGGTACAAAAAATATATATATTTCTACCACCCACTGGGGTTAAATTTCTACTTAAAATGATAAATCACTTTGTGAGAAAATAAATCATTATTTAGTTTCAAGTTTGCTTTAAGAACAAAGCTATCAACACTTGAAACCTAAATCACAATGGTGTTAATTCAATATACGGCGTTAGACTCTAATTTTTCATGGTTATCGTTGACGAGGAGGTTGAAATTCGGTTTTTTGGCTGGGTGTTTTTGAGGCAATTATCAACATATTAATTACCCCTTTGTATATACCTCTCCTCCTCCAAGCTAATAAGGGATAGTTTTATCTAAACTAGCTGACCTATCCCTAATCATTATACTAAACCTTTATTATCCATCGGATTAGACATATTTATAAAAACAAATTATCTAAATTTATAGATTCTGAATGGATTCAAATCGTAATCCAAGGTAAATGCACTAACTTGATTAACAGTAGGATCAAGTATTTAACTAGGGGTGACCGGGCGGTCTAGGGGTAAGGTGTCAGACTTCTATGCTGGCGGCCGTGGTTCAATCCTAGGTCCCGGCACAGATTTATCTGATTACCAAACCCTTCCTTCACCTCTGACGAGACATCTTGTGAATGTGAGGAATGCCAGGCCTCCACCGTGGTTCGGATTCCACGTTAAACTGTAGGTCCTTCATTTCATCTCACAATAACCCTACCATTACACATTAGCGTAAGTGCGTATAACCCGAACGGGTAGTAAGACGCGGTGCTAATAATAATAATAATAATAATAATAATAATATTTTATTGGGGAAATACACATTCCAACTAGAGGGATTGATTAGGAATACGAGAAAACAATATGACGTGTGTATACTTGGTTCTTCCTGACTAATTACGATATAGCCTTATTTTACCGGCTAAAACAAAGTGGAACCAAACAAAGGTATATATATATATATATATATTCCTAGGGTGTGTCTTTTTACACACTCTACAAAAGTCCCTAGAAAGATTATAAAGCTCAAACTTTTCAAACTCAAACAGGGTGGCCATAAAGTCTGGACACACAAACAAATATACATATAAATATTATTACTAATTTAGCACCATTTCTTACTACCAGTTCGGGTTATACGCTTTAAGTACTAATTACTCTAATGAATTAGGAATTGGGAAGGTTGAATTAGAGGAAGTAAGCCCGCATTTGCGTGGAGGGGGAGTGGAAAACCATTTAGGAAAAAACCCCCTCTGTTCACCCGACCGAGATTCGAACCTCGATCTCCCCGTCCTCAGCAGTCGAGCTTCAAAATGACAAGCGCGTTAGCCAACTACGCCGCCGAGGTGGGTATCTAGCGTAAAAAAGATTACTCCTTGACACGTCTGCAATATGCAGTGACAATTTGTGACGTGTATACCGGTCCCACTCATTCCCCCCTCCCCCCCTTTATTTCTCCTAGCCATCCTATCCAAAGCACATGTGTTGTTTGACAATAAAACTGACCTAGGACACCCTGAAGACAGTAGTCGTGGCGGCCTATTTATGCCGGTGGCCTTCAGATTTTGCAATCGTACTGGGAGCTAACCGTCAGACAGACTCTTCTCAAAAAATTTTCGGTCAATCAACTTTGTAGTAGATTACTAGGGCACATAGAGTCCACCCCAATGTTCAGGCCTTACATGTTCATTCCAAAATAACATTTAGAGTGGTCTTGAAATTTGATTTCACACAAACTTTCTAGAACGTAATATAATGGTAGACTGTTTATGACCAAAACTAAATGTGAACAATGCATTAAATATGTCCTTAATATTGTTCAAATATCCCCTAAAATGTTAAAATACGCTCTAAAAATGTAGCTTTTTTTTCAACTTCTCACTTTTTTAAATAACTAAATTTACGTGTAAACTTTGGATAGATAGTTTAAATATAACATGATTTTTTGAAAAAATATGTATTAATCATATAAATATAGTTCTTTTAAACATTGAAAAAGAATTTACCGTAATATTAGATTATTTAAAAAAAATTGATGAATTAGTTTTTTATATCAATTACAATTTTATTTGGTTCTTTAAAGTATTAAAAATGTACCTTCTAAGATTCAAATATCGTTTAAATATTCGCTAAAAATATACACTTCCCAAATATACAATTGTACAAAAAAAACATTTTTTAATTAGCTTTGGTTCAATCCTCGGTCCCGGCACAGATTTATCTGATTACCAAACCCTTCCTTCACCCCTGACAATACTTCTTGTGAATGTGGGGAATGCCAGGTCTCCACCGTGGTTCGGATTCCACGTTAAGCTGTAGGTCCTCCATTTCATCTCACAATACTCACAATCACCCTACCATTACACATTAGCATAAGTGCGTATAACCCGAACGGGTAGTAAGACGCGGTGCTAATAATAATAATTTAATTAGCTTTGATCAAAAAATATGTATATACAAGGTGCTTAGGAATATATTTGGTTCAAAAAGAGACGAGGCGAGGCTATAGAGGAGGGGAAGTGGTCACAAAAAGATGAGTTACATACCCTGTACTCATTACAAGCCCGTGTTTGGATGATCAAGTCCCATAGATTATGGTGGGCAGGACAAGCAACGTGAATGGGAGATTCTAGAACCTGGTTCAGTTTACTGACCGTCCAACCTAATGCAAAGATTATTATTATTATTATTATTAGCACCGCGTCTTACTACCCGTTCGAGTTATACGCACCTACGCTAATGTGTAATGGTAGGGTGATTGTGAGATGAAATGGAGGACCTACAGTTTAACGTGGAATCCGAACCACGGTGGAGGCCTGGCATTCCCCACATTCACAAGATGTCTTGTCAGAGGTGAAGGAAGGGTTTGGTAATCAGATAAATTTGTGCCGGGACCGAGGATTGAACCCCGGCCGCCAGCATAGAAGTCTGAGCTGTGAGCTGTCAGTCAGCACCAAAGAAGCCATGGGGCTACTGTAGCTCCTCTAAATTATACCTCTTCCATCTCCCTACGTCTGCCCCGTTTTTACATGGGAACTTTCAACACCAAGGCTATATTTAAGGGGTAGGGGGTAGTGATTGGGAGGGAAGCTTAGAGTAGATAAACCCGTATTTGCCTGGAGATGGGATGGAAAAAAATCCCACAGTGTAAAGTTACTAATAGAAAACGAGGTCCAGTTACCCCGGCCTAGATTAGAATCTTGACTTCACCGTCATTGAAAAACGAGACAAGAATAAACTGATGCCTTTGTCCACGTGACCACCAGTAGAGTTATTTAGTTAGTAACCCTTGTGTTCCGACATCTTATAGTAGCAAGAAAGACATTTGTATAGTCAACTAAGAGACCCGGGTTTGATTCTCAACATGACCTAATAGATTAATAAATTATAAAATGTATTGTCGTGTTGAGCCCGACTGCTGAGGACGGGGAGATTGAGGTTCGAATCTCGGTCGGGTGAACTGGGGGTGGTTTTTCCTAAATGAATTTTCCACTCTCCCTCCACAAAAATGCGGGTTCACTTCCTCTAATTCAACCTTCCCAATTCCTAATCCATTATAGTAATTAGTACTTAAAACGTTTAACCCGAACTGTTAGTAAGACGTGGTGCTAAATATTATTATTATTTAATTATAACCTTCTTAATCCCTAAAACCATTGACTTAATTATTACATAAGTGCATAAACCAAACGGGCTAGTAGGACGTGGTGCTAAAAACAAATAGCAGTATAACTAGTAAAATAGTCTAGATATTAAGCCAACTTTTATAAATATATTATTCGGGGGTGTTTACAATTTGTTTTCTGACTAAACACGACTTACAAAATAACAAGATTCTCTAAAATACTCAACAAAGTGTTACGGCCGTCAGCTCATTACTATGAGGGAAGAATTCCACCCGACCATTAACTAACACTTGGCAAGAGTAAAAGGGCAAACTCATATATATAACTACGATGTATACAAAACTCTTTTATGTATAAGAGATATTAATTAACAAAAATCTATTTTGTTGCCAGACTATTTTTATGTAAAGCTTCTAACTTGACGACAAATGGGTGTCTTTCTGATATCCGGCGGAAAAACATTAAGACCTTTACTATTTTATTTATTTTTTGTTATGGGACAACCAAAAAAGTAGAACTCTCGACTCCAAATTTTATTAAACTAATTTCTTACTTGATAAAAAAAAAAGGATACATCTTTGTCAGCCAATGGACAAACAAATAAAACCAATAGTACTTTTGAAAGGGTTGGTTGTACAGTGTGCATGAGAAGTTAAAATGTTTCCTTGGCTCGAAATAGCCCAAAGATCATGAAAAAAAGAAAAATATATATTTTAAGAAAATTATTTATTTATTATATTTTGTGTAGCAATCAAACAATTGGGATGTTAGTAATTAGTTTGAATAGAATATTATTCTTATAATAGACAAAACTAACGCAAAAATACCCTCTTCGACGGCCGCATGTTCTAAGGCGTCACTCTTGCAATATATTAGACTAGTGATGACGGGGAGATCAGAGTTCAATCCCGGTTGGGTGTACTGAGGGTGGTTTATCCTAAATGGTTTACAAATATATCTCTCTCTCTCTCTCCCTCTCCACGCAAATGCGGGTAGACTTCTTCTAAATCCAACCTTCCTCATTCAAACCCGTGGGCGTAATAAGTAGATAGGTGTATAACCCAATCGAGTATTATTATTATTATTATTATTATTATTATTATTATCACTGCGTCTTACTACCCGTTCGGGTTTTACGCACTTGCGCTAATGTGTAATGGTAGGGTGATTGTGAGATGAAATGAAGGACCTACAGTTTAACGTGGAATCCGAACCACGGTGGAGGCCTGGCATTCCTCACATTCACAAGATGTCTTGTCAGAGGTGAAGGAAGGGTTTGGTAATCAGATAAATCTGTGCCGGGACCGAGGATTAAACCCCGGCCGCCAACATAGAAGTCTGACACCTTACCCCTAGACCACCAGGTCACCGACGAGTAGTAAAACACCGTGTTAAAAAATATATATAGATACATAAATATATAAAGAGGTCAATTCGTTATTATTTACGGTAGGGCCTACATACATATAGACTGATTTTGGTTGGAAGAACAGTAGAGAACGTTTAAATATATTTATTTGTGGCCAACTTTAATAATAATCAACAATATTATTTGTGTTATTCTATAGGTATTGATAAAATCTATCAAAAGTGACATTTGCAGATCATATGACTTGATGTATGAATGTATTAAAATTGTTTTGGTTACTTTAATAACTAACCTCTACTGGTATTCCTACCAAAATCATAGTATACATACACACCAACGAACAATATTATTGCAGAGGGTTGACATCTATTATTTTTAACATCAAGATGATGTACAACTAAATAATAATTTTCATAGCCCTAAATGTAAGTCTACTCTTTCTAAATATAAACACATTCTTTTAATGAGGGATGCAAATTAATTTGAGCAGTTGAGCTCATTTATTGATGCATATTGGCAATAACGCACTGAGTGAAATTAGAGCGCACCCAACTAAGTTGAAGCGTAGTGTTTGGTGCATGCCGAAATTTTTTTTTTTTGTCGTTGACGAGTATCAAACCCGACACATAGGTGAGATCACTAACTTATGAGCTAAGTCAGTAATCCCCCTTATTATAGTTGTTGTTATAGTGAATTAATTATGTATTTAATTTGGCCTGCGTATTACTCTCCAACCGGGCTATACATGTTTAATTTCACTTTTTGGTCAGTGAATGAAGTATGTAGAATTTAAGAGAGCGTGGGGAAACTATTTAGAAAAATCAACCATTTAGTATAACTTGTTGGGTCTCAATTCCAAAATTTCCTAACACCATCAAAACAGACTAGAAAGCGCTTGACATATATATCCACGTTCGCACTGGTGCGGGTTCTTGTTTAGTAACGAATAAAAAAAAAATGTTTAAAACATCCGCGACTCTTTACACACACTTTATTCTTGGATGGTATTTGATGCTGTTTTATTATTTTTGTTGGTGCCTCACTGACCTTACTCAACAATCGCATGAACCGGCAGTCTCGGTTTATTTTTGCACGGTTAGCACCCAAGATCGTCGTGAAAGAGAGAGAGAGCAAGCGTGTTGAGCTACGTGACTTTATGAGTCTCTTCTTATCGGTTAGTTGTGCAGTATGCGGTTACATGGGCCATGAACAAATGCTACGCTTTGTTCCTCGATTGTTCGGTGAGGTTTCTCTAACCAGTTTAGTGCGTGCCGCGTCTTAATATTCGTTCGGGCTGTCAACATATTTACGTTAGTCGGGTAAGGATGAGGAAGGTAGGATTTTTAAGAAAACCTTTCCGCTTTTGAAAAGGAAACTCTTTTATGAAAAAAATAATCAGTGCAACCTAACGCTGTTTAAATCCGGTTATCAGCGTAACAGTTTGTTGGTAGAGTGACGCTTTAGACCGTGTATCCATTGATGCGGGACTCACTGTGATAATTAGTCGTGCGCCTCCTCGTCTTACTAACCGCCCAAGGTATCTGCATATTTACACGACGGGAAAAGAAATCAAGAAACTATATCATAAGGAAAACTTAGGACTACCATTTTTTTCTGTTACTAAAGCGTTCAAAACCCGAAAAATTACCCCCAGTAATTCCGACCATGATTTAGAGCCCAGGCACCCCCGCCTACAGAAATCCCAACTGTTGCGAGACTGACGTCTTTGTCGGTGTGATCACCGATGTGGTAATCTATATAGTTTTTTTAGCACTGCTTCTCAATACACTTTCGGGTAGTAATGTAATGTACCAGTTACGCTAGTTTTTTAGGGATCAGGAAGGTTGAATTTAGAGGAAGTTTACTCGTATTTGCGTATAGGTAGAGTGGAAAACCATTTAGTTAAAACCACCATCAGTACACCAAACTGGGTTCGAATCCCGACCTGCCCGTCTTCGGCATTCTAGGCTACTTCGAGAGTAGCAACTTAGGCCATTCGGCCACTAAAGTGGTTAGCATACAATTCTTCGGTAAAAAAGAATCCTCGTTAAACTCGTCCTGAATTGGAGCCCCAGAAATACTGTCTTTTGCGAGAATGACGCCTTAAATAGTGCAATCACCGACATAGATCCCACTGTAGCTATTTTTATCAGTGCGTCTTTCTACCTGTTCAGGTTATACGCATATATGATAATTACTATAATGGGGTAGAGATGAGGAACGAAGTATTTTAAAAGTAATCTACCCAAATTTGCGTGGAAGGAGAGTGGGAAACCATTCGATAAAACCACCCTAATTAAACTCAAGTGAACTATTAACCCGATCTCCCCGCTATCAGCAGGCCATTCCAACACGAGTGAGCGTCTTTTCGACCGGTGTGCCGCGGCGTATTGTTGTGCCGCAAAGAGTCAGTAGGTGTGCCGCGGCGTATTGTTGTGCCGCAAAGAGTCAGTAGGTGTGACCGCGGCGTAATGTTGTGCCGCAAAGAGTCAGTAGGTGTGCCTCGGCGTAATGTTGTGCCGCAAAGAGTCAGTAGGTGTGCCGAGGCGTATTGTTGTGCCGCAATGAGTCAGTAGGTGTGCCGCGGCGTATTGTTGTGCCGCAAAGATTCAGTAGGTGTGCCGCGGCGTATTGTTGTGCCACAAAGAGTCAGTAGGTGTGCCGCGGCGTATTGTTGTGCCACAAAGATTCAGTAGGTGTGCCGCGGCGTATTGTTGTGCCGCAAAGATTCAGTAGGTGTGCCGGGGCGTATTGTTGTGCCGCAAAGAGTCAGTAGGTGTGCCGCGGCGTATTGTTGTGCCGCAAAGAGTCAGTAGGTGTGCCGCGGGAGTTTAGGGGAGGACCTAAAAGAAGCTAAAAAAAGAGTTTGAGGAATAAAAGTAAATCTTTTAAAATCCATATTCAACATTATTTTTAATAGTATTAAATTATTAGAATTTTAGCTATATAAATTTTATACAATCTTAATACTAATTTTTTTAAATAATAAAATCGCTCCTAAAAAAACTGACGTAGTGAGTGCCTTGACAATTCTAGCGCCTTTTACAATGAGCCGTAAGTTTAAAAAGGTTTAAAATCGCCACCTTAGACCATTCGGCCACCGAAGTGGGTTCCCTGTAGTTGAACGACCCATTGTTTATCCATTTGCTTAACATATGGGTTAAGTAATGTCACAATCATGTTATAAGATCTTTAACAGGACAGAAATACATCTCAACCTGTAAATATATGTGTTTTTTTATTAGTACACGCTAATGCCAGCGCTTATAATTAATTACTCAATTCATCGAAAACAGGACTGAGGTAATTTTCTGGGGAACATTAATTTAAGTTTATCAATTATTTATTAGTACGTTTAACACCAAGGTTAGTATGTTTTCCACCACGTCTTACCAAACATCCGGGCTCTAAGCGATAATGGAGTGGGAATGAGGAAAATGAAATTTAGAAGAAATATAGGACCTATCAAAATTGTATTGGAGGGAGAGTGAAAAGTCAATTGGGGGG
>CABFVX010000785.1:120679-149725 GCA_902151425.1 Timema shepardi
GGGGGGGGGGGGGGAAGGGAATTGGAACCCCGACCTTTATTGTCACCATTGTCACCAGTGAAACAAAACACATGAAGAGGACATTTGGTTGATGCACCCTATGTCGTGGATAAAGGTAGAATAGTTAACGAGTTACGCTAAGGGGTACGGATTAGGAGGGTATCGTAGAGGACAACTTGCATTACCAAGATGAGACGATGGGAAAAACACAGGGATACATCAAATTGGGAGACCACCTCAAGTGCAGTCCGTTGATATCCTTTCACTGACATCCTACTCATATCGGCTATGTACTTTAGCTTGTTATGCACTACACTCTAGATTGTGCAACTATGTCACTGTATTATCATCATCATCATCATCATCATCATTATATTTATTAGCACCGCGTCTTACTACCCGTTCGGGTTGTACACACTTACGCTAATGTGTAATGGTAGGGTGATTGTGAGATGAAATGGAAGGACCTACAGTTTAACGTGAGATCCGAACCACGGTGGAGCCCTGGCATTCCACATATTCACAAGTTGTGATTAATACAAGTCTGGTCCGAGGTGAAGGAAGGGTTGGGCAATCATATAATTCTGTGCCGGGATAAAGGATTGAACCTTGGACCCCCATCACAGAAGTCTGACACTTTAACCCCTAGATCACTAGGTCACCCTATGTCACTGTATCTTGTTATGTATTACACTGTAGCTTGCGCAACTATGTTACTGTATCTTTTGCAACTATGTTACTGTATCTTTTGCAACTATGTTACTGTATCTTTTGCAACTATGTTACTGTATCTTGTTGTTTACTACACTCTAGATTGTGCAACTATGTAAGTGAAGTACATTAAGTTTTACAATATAAGCTGTGCAATCTTGTTATTAAAGTTTGAAATATTTTACACTCTTTCTTATCTGTGACAAGCTGTGGAAGTTATTATTATTTTTATTTTAGATAAGAGCTCGTAGATTAGAAATATACTCAATGTAAATATACCACATTGTATGTATAAGTTTTTATATTTTATTATACCATTCACAAGATTGATATAGTATGTTTTGCCACTACGGGGAGGTATTATTTTGAACCTGGGATGATATTGCTGAGCATATATTTTCCCTAAATGGTTTCCCACTCTCTATTCACGCAAATTACGGCACATTTACTCAACATTCTATATCATGCACTCATAATCTATGAAAGTAATAAAACTCCTTCGGCGGGGGTGAGTAATGAGATGTGGATAGAAATAGATAGCTCACAATTTATTTTTTTGTTTCCTGCTCTATTGTTAATATGTTTTAAGAAATTGAAAAATGCACAATATACAGGTTGAGAAAATTAGAGTTGACAACTTTAGATATTGTATTAGACTACTCATTAATATGAGTAAAAAGTCCTAAATATAGGTTTGCAATCTAGCTGGCTCAGAATTATAGACTTTTTTTAAAAAAAATTTGTGATAACTAAAATAGAAATTTTATTTGGGATTACATAACACAAATTTACTATTTTACCACAAAAAAAAAGTGTTATTTACGTTGTTATTTAATTTCCACACACATTTCACATCTTCAAAAGACATTTTCGTGCTCTTTGTAAAATACCTGGTTTCATTCGAATTATCTAGAACCGTTTTCAGCTTACCCGCCTCGGTGGCGTAGTTGGCTAACGCACTTGTCGTGTTGAGCTCGACTGCCGAGGTTGGGGAGATCGAGGTTCGAATCTCGGTCGGGTGAACTGGGAGTGGTTTTTCATAAATGGTTTTCCACTCTCCCTCCACGCAAATGCGGGTTCACTTCCTCTAATTCAACCTTCCCAATTCCTAATCCATTAGAGTAATTAGTACTTAAAGCGTATAACCCGAATGGGTAGTAAGACGCGGTGCTAAATATAGTTTTCAAAAGTAATAATGTCGAGGGCACAGGAGGGAGGGGCCACGTGATTAGACCACCTAGACCTATCATTGGCTAGATCTTTGTGCGGGTTGGTTTGTGGACCTAGGTTTACTAATACTTTTATACTCATTTTAACTAATACTATTTTATTTTGAGAAAGAATAATCAAACCCTTTTGACAAACGAAAGAATTCCAAGCTGAAGTCTGACCTACGTAGTCTTGAGTTAAGCAAACAAACATAGGTACTCCTGATAAGATTACACCTCACCATTAAACCCCTCCATCGTGCTACTTATGAACGACTTCGTTAGTGTTAAGTTTTTCATTGAGTTAATATTCTTTTGGAAATGATAAAAACATTTTATAAATGCTTTATAATTTTTAAAATCTTATAAAGACAGTGCGAGGAATTAAAACCAATCTTTTACAACCACGCACAAGCAATATTTATAAAATGGATAGATTTTTTTATTACAAAACCAAGCCAAGTGGGATATTAGTTTTAAGAATAAAATTACAAACTAATAAATATATGTACCTAGCAAAAAATAAAGTGAACAAATTTTATCAATACGTGGTTAATCTTTTTTTTTCAAAACTTAAAATTAATAATATAATAAAATCACAAACGGTATCTTTGATCAATAAAAAAAAACTCAAACGTTTCAGTGTTTAGGGTAAAATTATTGAAAGTGCAAATACGTGCCAAGTTATGTAGCCACTTATAAATATATTAAATATTTAAATGTAAACAAACATACCCCTATCACGTCGATATTTTAAAAAAAAGTTATGACATAAGCAGTCTAAGCAGTTTAAAGAGTTTCAAGAAAAAATCTTCATCATAGAAGAATTATTAATATTAGCACCACGTCTTACTACCCGTTCGGATTATACGCACATATTTGAATGTTAATAATTAATGGTTCTGTTCTATGTTAAGTAAATTAAATAAAATCGATTTATTTTTATAATTACATAGCCTATTTAAATAGTACACGGAATCATACAAATAAGCCTCTAAAAGTATTTCATCAACCACAATTAAATTTGTATTTCGTATTTTGATAAGAACCCATGCATTTCATCTTGTTAAAATTACTTTTATTTTGATTTGATAAAATATTGACATTTTAATTATGCTGGTTTTTGAAAGAAATATAATTTTGAAGCAAAATATATTCACATTTAATTTCTAAAGTACCAATATACATCTTATAAATTGCACCGATGAAAAAACAACTCTTTTTTTTATAATCCCATGCTAGAACGTTTTTAGAAAATTGTTGTAAGGGATGTATTCCAGGTTGGTCTAATGTATGCCGTGTTCATGCTCCATATATTACCCATCATGCCTCAGTCTATCCACCAGCTAAAGTTACTTTTGGAAATTGACTCCCAACTCCCACTTTACGCCAGGGGGAAAGGGGTCCAAGCATGTCAAACGTTACTTCGAAAAATTATTCCAATTCATAAGCCATATTACAACTTTTCCACTTTTTGTGAATCCACTTTATAAATATTTTTGGTTGAACTATTACTCTTTTAAATATTATTTTACTTTATACATTTGACTTTGATTTAAGACTAAATTGAGCCTTATTATTTGAGGGTAAATGTTAGGTTCAATAGTACTGGAAAGTTACATTGAAGTTTGAACAACTTTTATAAAAAAAGTAAGTTCTGTATTAAATTGACATTCCTGAAAAATAATAATTTCTTGCACATGTTCTTGCTATAGCTTCTCAATTTGCTTATTATATATAAATATACACACATGCACACACTGCGTCTATATTATTAAAATAATGTGTATGATCAATTGTATAAACTTAGACAATCCATATTAACTTGTTTCATCGTTTGATTTACGAAAAATTCTTAATTATGATAGTTTTGACCCACCAGTTTTATATGGCTTTAGTAGATGCGTGTTTATTTATGCATAGCTGTAAAAAGCCATTGCAACATTATAATTTAATATCCGGTTCGTGTGTAGCGAGGTTAGTTTTTTCAAGCTGGTTTTCCACTCCCCACCACCACAGAAATCCGGGAACAATTCCTCTAAATTAAGCCATTTTCAATCCTAACACATTAGCGTAATTATTAGTTCTACATATTTATATAAACAGAATAGGTACTAAGTAATACATGGTACTAAATTATTATTATTATTATTATTATTATTATTATTATTATTAGCACCGCGTCTTACTACCCGTTCGGGTTAGACGCACTTACGCTAATGTGTAATGGTAGGGTGATTGTGAGATGAAATGGAGGACCTACAGTTTAACGTGGAATCCGAACCACTGTGGAGGCCTGGAATTCCCCACATTCACAAGATGTCTTGTCAGAGGTGAAGGAAGGGTTTGATAATCAGATAAATCTTTGCCGGGACCGAGGATCGAACCCCGGCCGCCAGCATAGAAGTCTGACACCTTACCCCTAGACCGCCAGGTCACCTACATGGTACTAAAAATTTAATCAATAGAGATAGATAAATAATAGCTAGCTTGTTTACTATGTAATTAAATTAGTTATTAAATGAGGTTAATATGCAAGTATTAGTAACTATTATTTCTTATGATAAGAATATAACTAACTGCTTTCTAACTAATGTACAGAACGAAACATATGGTATATAGAAGAAACAAAGTGTTGGTAAGCAGCCAATATGTGGCCGACACGTTGTTGAGGAACAAGATGTGAATTTGTTAGAACATTTGCTCCAGGAGATACTCAAAGGTTTATTTAGTTCTGGACCACTTTATGATTTATTTCATTTAAAAGTTCTATCAAATACCCCTATGATATGGACATTTCTTCATACGGGTCTTTATCATCCTATGATGTTGATTTTAGAGTCAATCGCGGCCAGGTCTGTCTTAGGACTTCACGCCATCCTCTAGATTTTTTTTCCCTTTTTAATTTATAACACATCTTACTACCTGTCAAGGATCGAAACCGGATTTTCCTTTCTTCGACAGTCTATTTTATTGTAAGAGTAGTGCCTTAAAGCATGATGCCACCGAAATTAGTTTTAAATATAGTTAAAACATATTTTTAATATTATGTCTAACTCCGGAGTTTGTTTCAATCATCATGTATACTGTCTGTCCATGTTACATAATTTTTTTTTTACCACAGTTTTTTTTTTACTAAACAATCTTTTATACAATTATGTACAAATTACGCTGATGATTTTAGGGATGAGAAAGATCATATTTATAGGACGCGTAGCCGCATTTGCGTGTAGAGAGAGAGAGAGAGAGTGTATAAAATATTTTGGAAGAGTTACTTTCATTACATCCGACAGGAATTCGAACCTGGATCTCCTCGTCATCGACAAACCAACAGGGTGATCTTAACGTTTATTACACGCACCGCTGATGCGGATAACATATTTACTGTCGGTGACTTGGTGGTCAAGGGGTAAGGTGTCAGACTTCTGTGCTGGCGGCCGGGGTTCAATCCTCGGTCCCGGCACAGATTTATCTGATTACCAAACCCTTCCTTCACCTCTGACAAGATATCTTGTGAATGTGAGGAATGACAGGCCTCCACCGTGGTTCGGATTCCACGTTAAACTGTAGGTCCTTCATTTCATCTCATTATCACCCTACCATTACACATTAGCGTAAGTGCGTATAACCCGAACGGGTAGTAAGACGCGGTGCTAATAATAATAATAACATTTATTTAAAGGGTAGGACTAAGGCAGATAGCTTAGAGAAAGTACTCACATTAGCATGCAGTGTTGATGGGTAAACGTAATTAATAAATCATATGTGTAAGACCACATTCAATGCACCAAGCAGGGATTCTAACTTCAACCTGCTCGTCGCCGGTAATCCTTTATCTTTCTAGATTGATGCCTTATACCATATGATCACCAATGTGGAAGGTAAAATATTATAATAATGAATAATACATGTTTCATAACACTGTTCCCGTAATGGTCTCAAGGTGTGAGGTATATTGTTAGTCGGGACATATAGCGAGTGTTGTAGAATTCAAATATATTCCCATTTAAACCAAAAAGGCTCGTATTTGATCTAATAATGCACATAAAAATCACAACGAAAGTTTGTGGTGTAGGCGCTCTAGACGTTTTGGCGCCTATTGAGTTAACTTTCGCCCATTTACGTCTTTTAGACATGCAATAACATTTCTTTACATGCTCGGGTTACCTTTAGCGTTTGAGGAACACGTATCATTGGGCCCGTGGTCTTATCGTCAAGCTCGTTTAATATTGCTGCTCTGTGACGAAGAGATCTGGGTTTGAATCCTGCCTGATTTACCAAAAGTTGTTTTGTTATAAATGATTTGCAACTTTGTCTCTAGACCATTGTTGATAAATTTCTTCTAAATCCTACTTAACTTAATCCTAACTCATTATTGTAATTAAAAGTGGATAGTTTGGATTGGTAGTAAAGGGAATTTATTTAAAAAAACCCATTGAATCTGATTATCATATTATACGAGAATAATTATGTAAAAATTAGTAATTTTTAGATTTACCATACATTTTCTAAACACCAAATTTTAACAACAAATTTAAAATAACTCGCTTAAGATAGAATACAAAAATATTAAATACTACAGTCTCGTTAGTTTTGAAACATTGCATTAAATGGGGGACTTAGTTTTTAATGACATATAAACACACGGCGTGACACAGTAGCGATAAATATAAATTGTTAAAAACATGGTTTTAGCCTTATTTAAACAAATCAAGTTTTTTTTAACAATATCACAAAATAGAATGTAATTTTAATTGAGTAGTGTTTAAATGTTTATGAATTCTTGAAACTGCCATTTCCATACTATACGATTATACCAGTTGTCAGAATATTCCCTATAAATAGAGAACCTCCTAAAAATAAGTTCCATCTTGAAGTGAAACATTTTGGACAAATCATATTTAACTCGGTCATTTTAAAATGCTTAGCCTTAAGAAATGTCTGGTAAAATCTACATGTCATATGAAAAATTAAAAATGAAAAATATGGCAAATATAAATCTATAAATCTATCAAAATCTGTTACATGACTAAAAACATAGATGTAGGCCTATTGTTCTTATCTATAGAGGAGAGTTTACATAGATGTTGAGCCGAATTCTAAATATCTATTTAAATATCAGCCTAATTAGGGTGAAATATGATAGATTCTAAACTAATTATTTGGTCAATAATAATAACAATGACTACTTTCATTACTTGAATCATTTTTAATAATAATAATAATAATTAGTATGGATTAAATTATATTATTTATGTTAGTGTTTAAGACATAACTATAATAACATTCAATCTGTATGCTTAAGAGGAAACATAATTATTGATAGTCTTATAAGATTTGAGATAAGAAAGCCAAATATAAATAAAATGAGCTCAAAATAAAATCGAGGTTTGTTAATTTTCATTTATTACGTAGCTATTATCTTCGTTAAAAATACAACCGATGGGCAAAGCGCAAAATATTCTTCCTTTACAAGAACTAATTCTCCGTTACTAAGAGCCCTTCTATAATACTTAGCACCACATCTTACTACCCGTTTGGTCTATACGCTTAAGTACTATTACTATTATTATTATTATTATTATTATTATTATTATTATTAGCACCGCGTCTTACTACCCGTTCGGTTTATACGCACTTACGCTCATGTGTAATGGTAGGGTGATTGTGAGATGAAATGAAGGATTTACAGTTTAACGTGGAATCCGAACCACGGTGGAGGCCTGGCATTCCTCACATTCACAAGATGTATTGCCAAAGGTGAAGGAAGGGTTTGGCAATCAGATAAATCTGTGCCGGGACCGAGGATTGTACCCCGGCCGCCAGCATAGAAGTCTGACACCTTACCCCTAGACCGCCAGGTCACCCTTAAGTACTATTTAAACTAATGATTGAGAAGATTGAATATAGAATAAGTGAACCCGCATTTGCGTGTAGAGGGAATGGAGAATCATTTAGGAAAAACCACTCCCAGTTCACCCGAGCAAGATTCGAACCTCGATCTCCCCGTCCTCGGCAGTTTACTTCAATATGAAACTAGCACGCTAGCTAACTACGCCACCGAGGCGGGTAAGAGCCCGTCTAAATCCTCGGACAAGTCCTATCTTAGGTAGATAGTTCAGCTAGAACCAGAAGTCTTCTTATGACTAGGTTTTTTTTATTCTACTTTAAATTACAGTGGAATTGAGATTGGTGAATGAGTTTTGAGGTAGTTTAAAATATAGGCCTACAAAAAATTTGAAAACAGTTATTTTAAATTAAAATATTGTTAAACTGATCTCAATTAGGATATTGTCAAGCGAGAAACTCTCAAAAGCACACTTTGACACATTTTCAGTTCTGGGCGTAGTTTTGTGTTTAATTTCTTCCTTGAGATGGAGTATATTTTTGTGTCAGCACGTGCGGTCATAGATTTGACGTATCGCATTTAAAGAAACAGAATGAGAATATGAACAGAATGAGATCGCAATCTCTTTGCGAAAGGATGGAAAAACCATATTTTTAGATAAACGCTATGTCCATATAGCCCCATCGAAATCTCAACCTCATCCTTTGAGAGCCACGATTAATAAGCACGTGATTATTACACTTACAGGTTGAATGCAAATATGGAGTAGAAAACAAACTTTTATCGATATCGGTGGCACGTAGACTAAATATTAGACTACCTACAGTAGCCCCGTGTCTTCTTTGGTGCTGACTGACACCTCACAGCTGACTTCTGACAATCAACATTTAGGTATATACCTAAGTTTTGACCGTCAGAAGTGACAGCTGCTAAACACATGTTTTTGCAGATCATATGATTCGGCGTAGGGATACATAATTTGGTCTGGTAACTTTTCAAAAATTTTAGTTGTCAGCTGTGAGCTGTCAGTCAGCACCAAATAAGCCACGTGGCTACTGTAGTCTAGTTAATGAGGTCAGCGTGAGTATAATGAGGGTGTTTTTTCCCCCAAATTATATATCACTCTTCCTCCAAGATTGTTGTTACATTTCCTTCAAACTGTACCTTCTCCATTGTGACCTTATTAGCCGGATTAAAATGTGTACGTTAATTACGGAACGCGATGAATAAATAAATAAAACTGTTGGAAATATAGTGGGAAGAATTTTAAAAATTTTAAGAGAATAAAATGTTACACACGTGAGATGTGAAGTAGATATGGAGAAATTGGACTATATAGAAGAATAACGAAAGATTAAACATTGGAGGGGGTGACCTGGCGGTCTAGGGGTAAGGTGTCAGACTTCTGTGCTGGCGGCCGGGGTTCAAACCTCGGTCGCGGCAAAGATTTATCTGATTGCCAAACCCTTCCTTCACCTCTGACAAGACATCTTGTGAATGTGGGGAATGCCAGGCCTCCACCGTGGTTCGGATTCCACGTTAAACTGTAGGTCCTCCATTTCATCTCACAATCACCCTACCATTACACATTAGCGTAAGTGCGTATAACCCGAACGGGTAGTAAGACGCGGTGCTAATAATAATAATAGTAATAACATTGGAGGGAAAGAACCTTGAGTATAAAGAACTATCAAGATAATCGTCAAGCGGGGAATACCCCCAGAGCACAGACGTTGCTAGCCGAGTTGGCAATAAAACAATAAACTAGCTGTCCCAACTAACCCGAATATACTCCAAACTTGTACAAGTCTCTCATTCATATTATTTTACCCTCGGTAAGTCTTACATTTCTATACCTTGTCGGCTCAATGGTGATGATGACAAAAAAATGCCTTCAATAATAAAAGAAGAGAAAAAACTATGCAACGCGTAATAATTGTGTGGGAAACAAGAGAGCCTACTTGGCAACGTGTTGATTCAAATCGAGACGAATTACTAAAAGGCTTTCTCTCTTCTACCTCACCTAACCCTTTCCTTCTCAACCCTAACCTTCTCGGTAAGGTTCATAGACATACAGATCATTGCAAAGAAGCTTCTCTTACTCAAACAAATGAATATCCATGTTTAATTTTTGTTTTGTTTGAATTAATGTTTTCATATGGGAGTCCGTTTTTTTTTATATATTACAACGGTAAAAAATAGAATAAAAGATATGAATTGAATATGACCGGTTTACTGAACCTAAAGATGTACTTCGTCTTTTGTTTTAACTTCCCAGTAAAAAAAAGGACAGTAAAAACATTTTTTTAATATGATCACGTTTAATGCAAGAATAATTCACATCACAAAGAGCTTTATTTTTTCAAAACTAAACGCTATATTGTGAAGAAATATTTAAAGATTTATGTGACATATTCACAATGACTAAAATCAATTTGTTTAACTATAATTGCTGCGGGGTGACCTGGCGGTCTAGGGGTAAGGTGTCGGACTTCTGTACTGGCGGCCGGGGTTCAATCCTCGGTCCCGGCACAGATTTATCTGATTACCAAACCCTTCCTTCACCTCTGACAAGACATCTTGTGAATTTGAGAAATGCCAGGCCTCCACCGTGGTTCGGATTCCACGTTAAACTGTAGGTCCTTCATTTCATCTCACAATCACCCTACCATTACACATTAGCGTAAGAGCGTATAAACCGAACGGTTAGTAAGACGCTGTGCTAATAATAATAATAATTGCTACTCCGAAACGAAGTACAAATAACCTAGTATTTTGTAAAATATTAATTTAAGATTGTTGCACAACCTCAAATAAAATAAACTTGTATGATGATTAAAATTTACTGAATTATATAAACTTGAATGCCACAGAATCTGATAAAACTACTTAAATGAAAAAATAAAACAAAAATTAAATAACCTACTTATATTATTAAGCGCATGCAGCCTATTGATAACTGTACATACTCTATTACAACTCTAGCTCGAAAGTTCACTGACGCATTTAACAAAACTATGCAATATATCTCTATCTTGAGTTAACTCTATCCAATCTACCTCATCACACCCTATCGCTCAGGGGGTACATACTAGTATTATCATCCCCTGTGCGTCTAGATCTTCCAACTGGTCTAGTCCCATTAGTTTTGTCAGTCAATACCTTTAGCACGATTCTAGCTTATCTGCACTGAATATCCTGCTCACAGTAGCCTGCTTGATTTAATTACCCTAACAATGTCTTATGATGAGTACAGAGTATGTAATTAATCATTATATGACCTCCTCCACTCTCCATAATTTTCTTCCCATTTTTTTTAGAGCTGATAGTATCCTAAATACTTTGTTTTCGAACAATCTACAATTTTTCACGTCATGCAAGGTGAGAGACCACGTTCTATAACCATAAAAACAACTGGGAAAACTATGGCTTTGTATATTTTTAGCTGTACATTTAGGTATTGACAAGAGGCAATATTTTACCGCCCGTGTAGAAGCATGCATTTTTTGATTGTATTATTTTTCTAATTTCCACTATCATATCATTATCGGCATTACTTATTAAAATGGTCTCTTAATAGTTATTATTATTAGCACCGCGTCTTACTACCCGTTAGGGTTACACGCACTTACGCTAATGTGTAATGGTAGGGTGATTGTGAGATGAAATGGAGGACCTACAGTTTGATGTGGAATCCGAACCACGGTGGAGGCCTGGCATTCCCCACATTCACAAGCTGTCTTGTCAGAGGTGAAGGAAGGGTTTGGTAATCAGATAAATCTGTGCCGGGACCGAGGATTGAACCCCGGCCGCCAGCACAGAAGTCTGACACCTTACCCCTAGACCGCCAGGTCACCCCTTAACAGTTGAGCTCATTTGTATTTAAAACCATTAATATTAATAATTCTCCAAAAATAGTAGTAGTTTGTGTCTACTTAATGATGAATGGTGGTAGAAATTTAATCAAAAGTGTGACTATACTATCCATAGCAGTGGATTTTAAATTATCTAGACTATCTGTTATATCCAAGTTTGCTTTGCCCGCCACCGGCCTTGAAATGCTTTTATAATATATTGACTTTGCTTGCTGTATAAAAATTGATGAAACTAAAATTATAATTAATTGTTATGTTCTTTATATATATTTTTATTGCGTAAACTGAATATTTTTAAGCAAAGTAACTTATTACTCTAGTTTAAGAATATTTTAATTATTTTAATCAAATACCAAAGTATATAAACAAATTGCTTATAATTGTTAAATGATTATCATCAGTAGATCACATTCAATATAGATAGGCTACCTCCTGACATATCTTCATTTAAAACTTTAGGGTTTTTAGGACTTAATATCCCAGTTACCTGTTTTTCCCAAAGAGTGACAATGCGTTCTTAGTGTTGGCCTACTACTAACACACACAGATGTAACCTGGCCAAAATGGCTTGTACATTTTTTTTTCTAAGGCTTACCAATTTTTTTTATGAATAGATGCTTTCTTTAAAGAATGAATTTAATTAAGATTTTTGTATGCTGACAAAACGTATTATAGTATGTATCATGACTCGATAAATGTATAGTGATTATCCCTCTACATTTTTCTCTATGTTTATTGTTAGCTTTATAAAAAGAATGACTTTTTTTTCTGGAAGTATTATTGTGTCGAATTGAATTTGCTCAAACATAATGATATTTCTATAATCATCTTTATGTTACTTTTATAACAATTATTTATTAAGCTATTTTTTATCACCGCGTCTTACTATACATTCGGGTTATACGCCTTATACTATTAATTAATATTCATGAAATCGTAGTTGTTATCTGACTTTACTAAGGCGTGAAAAGGTTCAATGTCTCGTCTAGGAACATAATATTTATTTCAAAGCACATTACAGATATTACTATATAACGCTGATTAAGACCGATTTTTTTTTATCAAAAACTTAAGGAACCTATTCAAAATAAATTAAAACACAGTTAATTATTATTATTATTAGCACCGCGTCTTACTACCCGTTAGGGTTATACGCACTTACGCTAATGTGTAATGGTAGGGTGATTGTGAGATGAAATGGAGGACCTACAGTTTAACGTGGAATCCGAACCACGGTGGAGGCCTGGCATTCCCCACATTCACAATATGTCTTGTCAGAGGTGAAGGAAGGGTTTGGTAATCAGATTAAAACTTAGTTACTTTTATGTTCAACCATGCATCGGTAACTGTTGTGGTCATGTTGATTACTCAATATGAATTATGATGGATTAAATAAATTAAATTAGTCATAGAAATATAATAGTAAAATATATGTATTCATTTGAAGGAAGGAGTAAAGTTTTAACGAAGGAGTTAAAGACTTAATATAATTTAATACATTCTAACCATAAGCTAATTCTTTCCAGCAATTTAAATACTATTCGTTTTATTTTTTTTTTTCAAAAAAAGGGAGGACAGGTTGAGTGAGTTCACAACAATCAACCTTAAAATAGTTCAAGATCTTATTTATAGGGATTTTATTTGAAATAATTATATTTATTCGAATGATTTTAGTTTATATTCTATTAGCTCAATGAACAGCCTTTAAATATATTATTTTAAATATCAGTTATTAAAAAAAGTATTTATAAATAATATATTCAAAATTTATATATAATTTAGTATGAATTTACTAAGGTGATTGAATAAATTAGGGAAAAATAATTCACATGTGAGTAAATAAGTCTTGTTACATTATTTATTGAAACATTCGTTTATATAAAATGGGTCTGATTCAATGATAGACCATTATTGCTTGACTTAACACTAATTTGGTATTTTAGATATTAATAATATCATTTTTCTATTTAGCACCACGTCTTACTACCCGTTCGGGCTATACGATTGAGTACTAACTATGCCAATGGATTAGGAATAGGAAAAGTTGAATTTTCAGAGGAAATGAACCCACATTTGCGTGAAGGTAGAGCGGAAAACCATTTAGGAAAAACCACCCCCAGTAAACGTGACCAAGATTCGAACCTTGATATCCCCGTCTTCAGCAGTCTGGCTCAACACGAAACTAACGCATTAGCCAACTACGCCACCGAGCTAGGTTATAATATAATAAATCAATTTCAATAACAAATAGTTTTTATTTTAATAGTACCCGGCTCGGTGGCGTAGTTGGCTAACGCGCTTGTCGTGTTGAGCTCGACTGCTGAGGACGGGGAGATCGAGGTTCGAATCTCGGTCGGGTGAACTGGGGGTGGTTTTTCCTAATTGGTTTTCCACTCTACCTCCACGCAAATGCGGGTTCACTTCCTCTAATTCAACCTTCCCAAGTCCTAATCCATTAGAGTAATTAGTACTAAAAGCGTATAACCCGAACGGGTAGTAAGACGCGGTGCTAAATATTATTATTATTTTAATAGTGTGTACACATCTTTGTCTAGATGTATTTTAAAATGTGAATTCAATTTTAAATATTGGCTTTAAGAAAAACAAAAAAAATTAATTGGAATTCTAGACATATTTTGGCTGATTTTCTTATATTTTTAGGGTTAGTATTGACCCAAACTTAACTATGTTTAGTGTGTAGGATAAGATCAAATTAATTACATAGAGAGTTTTATTAAATATAATGATAATTATATAATTTTAAAATATCACTTATTTGTAGCTTTTTTTTCCTACATTATAAAAACATTTTAGGCAATAGGCCTACATTATATTATCTTTATTTTAATTTTGTTCTTAATCCGTGTTTTTACTAGAATCTTAATCTCTCATGTCAGGAATTGTCGTGTATATGACATAATAGTCGGGCATCAAATTAAAGTCAATAACGTGTGAAATATTGAGCAAAAAAACCCTGTTTATCTACTTATAATAAAAACTATAAAATACAAAAATATTTATTTTCTAAAATAAGATATCACCCCTCTTTTAATTATTATAAATACAGGATAACAATCTAGACCCGATTTAATCATGATAACAAATGTCATTCTAATTGTGGCGAATGAACATTAATATATCACGCTATATTTTACAAAGTATAGCCACGGGATTATCAAGAATTAAAAAAATACCAAAAAACTACATTGAGTGAATCCACGAGATTCTCAAAATGGAAAAAAATACTTTAAATACATTAAAAATATATTCGTTATAGTAATAATAATAATAATATTAGCACCGCATCTTACTATCCGTTCGGGTTATACGCTTTTAAGTACTAATTACGCTAATGGAATGGGAATTGGGAAGGTCGAACCAGAGGAAGTGAACCCGCATTAGCGTGGAGGGAGAGTGGAAAGACATTTAGGAAATACCACCCCCAGTTCACCCGACCGAGATTCGAACCTCGATCTCCCCGTCCTCAGCAGTCGAGCTTCAACACGACAAGCGCGCCAGCCAACTACGCCACCGAGGCGGGTCATTCGTTATAACGTAATTTTGTTTTTTTTACAACCAGTGATTTTTAACTTTTTTCCAAGCAAATGCTTGTTTGTTCCTGATGGTTTTATATGATGTCCTTGATAACCTTGTGATAAACACCTTAAATAAAACATTCCTAAGACCTTCTGAAGTCACTTACATATGTTTATTAGGTTACTGACATCGTCGTTCTAATACATAAAGAACAGACACCTTTATACAATCAAACCAAGTCACCAGTTCTGAAAAGGCAGAGCCGTGGCTGAACGAGTACAAGTTTTACTCTTTCTTTGAGGTGACCTGACGGTCTAGGGGTAAGGTGTCAGACTTCTGTGCTGGCGGCCGGGGTTCAATCCTCGGTCCCGGCAAAGATTTATCTGATTACCAATTCCTTCCTTCACCTCTGACAAGACATCTTGTGAATGTGGGGAATGCCAGGCCTCCACCGTGGTTCGGATTCCCCGTTAAACTGTAGGTCCTCCATTTCATCTCACAATCACCCTACCATTACACATTAGCGTAAGGGCGTATAACCCGAACGGGTAGTAAGACGTGGTGCTAATAATAATAATAATAATAATAATACTCTTCCATTGCTGAGTGCAAGTGTGTACGCATTGTAATCTTTGGGTTTCACATTGTATAGTTTTTTTTAAGATGGCTGAAGAACAGTAGAAAACTAAAATCACACAATATAATTGTAATCTTTTGCTTGTGATCCAAAACATAATTTATTTTATTATAATCACAGTACCACTTTAGTGACATTAAAATTAATATAACACCCTTTTTTTTAAAAAAATATAATAAAATATGTCTCTCTAATTTGGAGGTTCAATTTTAAATGGTATAATTTATTTTATATCAGGAACTTATCACGGTCCTTTCACTGCATCACTTTCCACGGCAACTAATATTTGATTGATATAAACTTTCATTATAGAATCGTTAGCTCACACAGTTTGAGCAAGTCAAGTCGTTTACAGCTTATCTAGCGGTGAGATGGGTATGTCATAGAAGATTCAAAAGGATGTGTTTAGCTAAAATAATAATTAGCACCGCGTCTTACTACCCGTTCGGGTTATACGCTTTTAGCTAAAAATATTGCTCATGTATGAAAATTGTGCCTTTTTTAAAGCCTTAGTTTACATAATAACATTATATTTTAAAACCAAATTTAATAAATTATTAAGTAGTGTTATAATATTTACTACTGAGCTTGTATTACATAAATTTATGTAAATATATATATATATTTACAAACAAACTATTAAAAAGGTATTTCCTTTTTTTTTATTAGCACCGCGTCTTACTACCCGTTCGGGTTATACGCACTTACGCTAATGTGTAATGGTAGGGTGATTGTGAGATGAAATGGAGGACCTACAGTTTAACGTGGAATCCGAACCACGGTGGAGGCCTGGCATTCCCCACATTCACAAGATGTCTTGTCAGAGGTGAAGGAAGGGTTTGGTAATCAGATAAATCTGTGCCAGGACCGAGGATTGAACCCCGGACCGCAGAACAAAAGTCTGACACCTTACCCTTAGACCGCCAGGTCACCTATTAGTCTAAAGGTCCGTGGTTTGACTCCCTTACAGATTCCTAATACGAAACAGACCCATTGTAAAGTAAAAATATATTTCTTATAAACTGTGCCCTTTGAATCATTTACATTTGAACAGTTTGCCTGCACCCCAAAGTAATTTTGGGTGAATTACATTTTCTTGACAAAGTCTAAAATTATCCCCACAAATCAAATTAGATAAGTCTATTTTTGGCAAATCATGATATTATATTTTGATTTTTCATTTCTTCTCTAATAAATATAAATGAAGAACGTTCTAAAAAAAATATGAAAATAAGTATGAAAAGTAATTTGTAAGAAGTCAATCAAAAGTTGGTGAATATCTAAGTTTATGAAAAGTTTAATTCAGTGTGGTGTGGGCCATAAAATATATTGTATGGTATGAGAGAGCACATACCCAGCGTATGTTTGGAGTCTAGTAGTAACATGCACGAAGGGGGCGGAGTGGGAGGGAAAACACAAAATTCACGTGCGTGACGCAAATCAGGAACTTACTACCTTCCTCCCCTCTCGCTAAAGCAACCCTCCCTTCCTATCCAACCCAAACCCTCCCCAAGGTAGATTCTTCACCCTTACCCCACCATCATACACCGCCTACTTTTTTTTATCTTTTATTTCTTCTTTATTTTTCTCTTTCTTTAGATTTTCGCGAAATGCTTAAAGGTCCACTCCCAGAATGGACTCCCGACTCCACACCAGCGTGCAAGAGGGGTACAAGTGAACAGCAAGGGGGGAAGGCGGGGGGAGAGACTCCTGGTGGGTTCCTTGTGTAATCACGTTCACACTAGTGTTCACAATCTGGGTGGGAGGTGCATAGTGTGAACCAGTGCGGCACACCATAGTAAGCCTTGGGTATATCTTTCAATTATTATTATTATTATTATTATTATTATTAGCACCGCATCTTACTACCCGTTCGGGTTATACGCACTTACGCTAATGTGTAATGGTAGGGTGATTGTGAGATGAAATGAAGGACCTACAGTTTAACGTGGGATCCGAACCACGGTGGAGGCCTGGCATTCCCCACATTCACAAGATGTCTTGTCAGAGGTGAAGGTAGGGTTTGGTAATCAGATAAATCTGTGCCGGGACCGAGGATTGAACCCTGCTGCCAGCATAGAAGTCTGACACCTTACCCCCTAGACCACCAGGTCACCTTCAGTACTTAATAAACTAAAACGATTGGGAGTGTGAACCGTGGCAATGGGCACGCAGGCTAAATGTTGGGCTCGTACAGTCTGTTTTGTCAGTGACAGGGACGTTGGGTTCGGAATACTGGCCTTGATAAATAAAGGTAGTCTCTCCTAACTTACCTACAAGCAAATGTTAATCTATTTCTTCTAAATTATACCTTCCTCATCCCATAATAATAATAACTGTAGGCCTAATTAAATATGGATACATGACGAGTAGTAGGACGAAGTAAAAAAAAAATAACGAGTGAACTCGAATTTTTAAAATTTCAACAAGTATTTTTTTAGTGATTCCTAAAATAGTTTAACTATCATTTAAATCATTTAAACGTATTCATTAAATATATAAAACCGAAGTTATTTCGGCCTGTACGTTGACAAAACTTTATAAAATTTCCTTAACAATGTTTAAAAAATATTAATAGTTTTTCCAGACATCAGCATAGTATTCTCAAAAAATCACAATATCTTGGAAAAATAAGCGTGCCATATATATAAGTAAGTAACTATGCAATATAACAAAATTAGTTTGATTTAAAAATAATACGAATAAAGTTTTTTAAGAAAATATTTTACCTTAATATTTTAAGAGTGATATAATCCATTTATAAAGTCAATATTAAAAAGTATTCATTATTTTATACTGAGGCGTGCTGTCAGGGTTAATAAATTATATAAAAATATTTAGTATTTAAATACAAATAAAATCATCTGAAGCGCCACCATAAGGTGGTGATTAAGGGACGGCGAGAAAGGGCCAAAATTAGTCAAATGTTGCTTTCACACAAACATACAATTCAATTTTCTTTACGTTGTGATATCAACAATTGTTGAATAACCGTCAATGCTGTCCTGGAATTTAATGACACTTTCTTTACATTTAAAAAGTTTGCCACCTAATGCCGCTATGCTATCGGCAGATATTCAACAAATGTTGATATAATCAAGTGAAGAAAACTAAATCTATGTTTGTAAAGAAGCAATATTTTATTTATTTTTGGCCAACAAATGTTTTGCTATTAAAATTGCATAAACACTGACCTTTTCTCTCGTCTCCAAAATTCCTACCTCAAAGCCCCGTTTGTGATCAAACCGTTGTTTTATAGCTCATTGTTTGATCTCCTTATATTCTTAGAAAGGGATGTCATACTAGCCTTCAAACATTAATTTGAACCAATTCATTCATTTTTTCTAGTCATACCATCTTCTTTATAGCCCCTCCCCTATTCAAACTACAGCCCTACCATCAGCCTTCAATAACCTCTCAATATTACACACAAAAGAACTAGCGGCGAAAATTTGACACAAAGTATTTGTGCTAGCTCATACAATAGGAGTTTCAACTGTAACCTTCCTATTCGCCAATTTCAACGATACAATAAAAAAAAGGAGGGGAATTATTCTAAGCTGTCTATTGGTAGATTTTTTTCTTCGGTGGGTAAATTTTAGTAGAGGGTGGGACATACACACACACACACACACACACACGAAATAGGCAAGCATTCTACCGATAACATCTGTTACAAAAACAGTCTAACTCACTAAAATAGTTTATAGCTGTGAAAGAAAGTAGAAGGATTACTTTCTGGAGGTCAAAGTATCCTAACGCAGATGAAACGGAAGCATAATAGCATAATAGCATGCCCAATTTATAATAGGATACTTCTTTTCGTTTTCTCTATATGATGTTTGAAGATTTTAATATAATAAACAAGTTTATCACTATATTATGTAAACTTGTAAAAGGTTTTTAGTATAAGATAATATTCAACGATGAAACTTATTATCTAACAATTTAAAAGGATTCATTATTATGCATTTAAGCTCTTTTATTAAAAATATCACTGCGGGACAAAATATAGCTAATAAACACAAAACTACTTAGCGATCATCTTGCCTAATAAAGTCCAAGAAACGGATACCTTATCGAGAGTTATATTCATTTTTGAGTTAAATTTGTTTTCAAAAACTGTATAGGTTGGCAAGCGGAATAAATGTCGGTGTCACTTAGTTGGGTTTTTCAGTGACAGGAGAGTCGGGGTGCGAATCTCGGCCAGGTGTCCAGAAGATATTTTCTCTTGGGTAGCTTCCTACACACTCCCTTCATTCAAATACGGATACATTGACACAGTTATTTTCCTTCCTCGTTTCTACCTCAAGAACGTAATTAAAGGTATACTCCATTCACGGTAGGAATTACTCCCTGGAAGCTCTTTTATCCTACCAATATCCTACTATATAATAGATTTCTGGTAGGGAAAAAGGCCTTTCATAAAACAATACCTACGGTGAACAGACTTTATACAGCCCTTAGGGTGGTAATACGTGGTAATGAAAAAAATAATTTAAAAATTTGCTCTCTGCTGTGTTTTAAGTAAACTATTGATATATTCAATGCGAATATATATCAAAGTATCGTAAACTAATCATCTTTTCAAAAATGTTCCGCCAATATTTTAATACCCATTTATTTTAAATGGTTGGACAAAATTTAGAGTACTCTTCTTTAGAAAACTAAGTTTTTCGTTGTTTTATTCATATCGTCATTGAATTCTAGAAGACAAATTTTAAAACTCCTCCTACTTGTTTGGTTTTATTTTAAACATTACATCCCTAGCAGACCTTCTTAAAATTGCCTCCTTGATAGAAAATTGTTTCTTAATATCCAGGCATAGCCAATAAAGTAATAATTTTAAAAATAAGCTGGGCTTTTGCTTAAATGTTTAGAAACATTGAATACTTGTAATTTTGGTCCGATGTCTTACCAACTGCACGGGCTACCCTCATTTAACTTCATTAATAAGATAGCAATTAGGAAGGTATAATTCAAAGAAATGTAACCGCATTGGTTATGTGGAGAGTGGTAAATCATTTTGGAAAAAAACACCATTTGTACACCTGGCCTTCCTTTGAACCCCGACCTCTCTGTCACTGGAAAAAACAAACCAGAAAAGCTGGAATCTAATTTATGAGTCCAATAAGTGGAGTATGTCTCGTATAATAAGGTTAATTTATCATTTCGCTTTAATTAAATTTGATTTTTAAGTGAATCGAATATAACTTAAATATGTATGCATTTTACCAACAAAAAATGTATTGACATTTCTTTAAATTTCTTCTAAACCAATGCGTTTTTGATCCATATGTTTTAATTCATCAATACGCGGGTGTTTGAAAAAAAGTTGATACATGATTTAAATATTTTTAAACAAAGCTACTGTTTAGTTTGTATGATATTACCTTTATATTTAATTTTATTTGTACCCCCAATTTAAGCTTAGATCTATAGCCTAAATTTACAGTTTTATTTTATTTTCACGAAGAAAAATACGTAATTCACAATAATACTATTTTTGTGATGATTGCTAGGATCATACTTGATCAAAGTTCCACTCTATGCCCCTCACTTCCTCCACCGATAAGATTTGGCTTTTATGTAGCTTGTCAGTGAGTGATATATGATTGATACTTTCAGATACAATAGGATTCTATTGAGAAGGAACATTTTAAAGAAAAATACCCACTTTTTTTTCCTGTCAACATTTTATCATAACTCTATGTGATTCGATCACAATCCAGACCTTTTTTTATGAAATATTCTGGCTCATGGGATGCAAATATTTGACATTTTGATAAAATAATAAAATAGACCCTATCTCAAATCCAAGATGACATTTAAAAAAAAATATTTTGACAGAGTTTTCAAGTCCATTTGTAAAATAGTTTGTCTTTCAATTGTTTAGCTTCACTCTAGAAAGTAGTTCAAGATCGCTACCATCTTTTCATAAGACTAATTAAGTATGTGTGTCTTATTAATTTCTAGCCTAGATATGTCGTTACGTATTAAACATACACAAATAATTGACGGTAACATTTCTATCTTCTTTCCTAGTTTGAAAATTACCCTTAAAAGACAGAATGTTTTGGTAGTTTCATCAAAAATTAATTGTTTGAGCTTATAATTCTTTTGGAGTTGAGGGACATATACATACTATATAAATAACTTTCTGATCTTAAGTTAATGGCCACAAGAACGTAAGATGATTCCCTAAATCAGTTATTTACTCATCTTTTGTTGGTTGAAACATTTCAAAAGGAACTGTTTCCATATTCATATTTATTTAAAACTCACAAACTACCAATCACAAATTTCATAAACGTATTAGAAACACCTGAATATGATTAGATAAGATATCTTTCAACACTGATAGAAAATTTAGAGGTCAGTATGCCGGTGTAAACTATCAAACATTTATGTTATATATGTATTTTAAAATTAAAAACGCCCTTCTACATGTAGAGCGTAACTTATTAAGGTGTATGAGCTTCAAGGAAAAGTAAAGCATCATTTTGAAATGAAAAAGAAAAGAAAAAAACCACGAACATTTATATGTATAAATATTAGCTTTGTTACTATAAAATTGATTTTCTGCTTTACTTTGAAATATAGCCAAACAAATCAATTTTTTTAGCGACTTATAATTTGGGTTGGATCATATTTAGTTTTCAAAGGGTGTGAAAGCAGTTGAACGATTTCTAAATAGTCCACTATATAGGAGGCCTTTAGTTCCTACAGCTAATATTTGAGTTTAATCAGTTCTAAAAACCATATTACTGATTATTATTTGACACTAACACAAACTATGATAATCTTCTGGCTCGGCTGTAAACAAAATAATATTTATTTTAAGACCACTCTGCTCAAACACGTGATTTCACCTTAATACATATAGATGTATAAAAAAAGACATTACACGAAACGGCAACATGCTGCTAATTATATTTATATTTAATTATAACACAAGTAATTGACTTAATTGCTCACTTACCTGCGGACACCATATTACATACACCGTACAACCCTTCACAAAGTCAGAGAGGGTGACTATCAGGGGAATGATCTAAAGTGTTTCGGAAGGGTGGTTTGTTATCCAGATAATATCGCATCAATAATGTAAAAAAACAACTCAAATATAACTCAAATAACAAAACAGCGACAAATTAATGTTTCCTATTACTAAAACAAGCTTCATCAACAAACGGAAATTCAATATATTATTTTATAATTATTTTATAACAACGAAAGGTTAGAGTTAAATCTTAAAAATATGTATGCTTGTTTTAAATATTTTAATTTAATAAATATTTATAGTGTAGCATTGGAGCACAAGTAAAGTCTTTCTGCTAACTTAACTAAAGAACACATACATACTGAATGAAAATTTAGTATGTAAATAGTTGGGAAAAGTTCAAATTTTTATCAATTTGGAAACTGAAACATTTAGTAAGTAGACTATACATCATACTATATGGATACCAAACCTATTGATTATTATTTTAGTGTTATGGTACCCACATTACTTTAAATTGTCTCTATTAATTATTTTTAATTGTATTTTATCGCAAAGGTATATAAAAGTGGTATTAAATTTTATAAAACACTTATGTAATCAATACAATCATTACAAATATATGAAAAATGTAAAACACAGAACAGAGAAATATTAAAAAGAATATCTTAAATTAAATAATAAATCGTATATTTAATAGTTGCTCCTGTGATTACAGAAAAAAATATCCTTTACTCATTAATTTACGATGTTAAAATTACTATACAAATGAACCATATTAAACCACCCTTCCACTCAATTAATTATTTAGAATATTTTATTCAATCAACTGTAATAAAAACTATAACAAATCATTAACATAACACATTGTTATCGCCATTTTGGTTTTATATGATATTCCTAAAATGTATTCACAAGATGCGATTCTAGTAACTATACTAACTTATTTTGGATATATTATAGTCTGTATGAAAATTTTAATATCAAATTTAATCTTTTTAGTACATTTTTAATGGCAGAGATACATGGAAAGTAGACTTTGAAGTTTATTTATTTTTCCACCACGTCTTATTACCCGTCTGGGGTACATGCATTTACAAAAAAAAAACCTCAGTCTTAATGTCCAAAATATAATTCTGTAAACATTATAGAGTAATTAATTTGTTTTTGACTTCTAGTTGATATTATTTTCTATTTTATAGTAATAACTGGGATATTTCAATATTTCACAACTAACATACAGTAGATTATTAAAACCTATTCTAACTATGAAATTCAATCTAAGCTAGTTTGACTGACACAGACACGTTAGTAGGCTAGTTTTAATATATATATATATATATATATATATATATATATATATATATATATATATATATANATATATATATATATATAATTATATATATAGATCTATATAATAGGCCTACTCATACCAGAAATTTAATTTATACAAACTTTTAACGTTTTACCAGATGAACAACTTTGATTTTCCAGTATATTTCTGAGATATAATCATTAAATTAAAGCAGTTAATTATAATTTAATTTATCATCATACTATAGTGAAATATATTGCATAAAAAATGGACATAAATTAAATACTGTATTAATTATAATAAGTCCTATACATAAAATTGTATATTGTAAATTTCAAACATTTAATGTAAGCTATAATGTTAACATGTGACAATACTATTAATTAATTATTATTACAATATATTGATACACACTTATCATGCAAGATTGCAGCACATGCCACACATTGGCCCAAAAAAATAAATTAATAAAACGGCATTCCAATTTTTTGATTTTTTAAATGTAATTCTGTAATTTATCAAAACAATACGACACACTTGCACAACATACTAAAACCAAAAGTACACAGTTAAATTGATTAGTAATTTATTATTAATAATATTTGCTATAATTAGTAGTAATAATGATGGAAGAATACTATACACAACGGAAGAGGTGCCAACTCACTCGTTGAAGCGTTGACCAACATTCTTCAAGAGTGCGGTCGCTCAATGCAGAATTTGAGCGATTCTACACGACCAAGCGAGCAATTCCAAAAATTATCGGTAAGCACAAAAAAAATAAGAGAAAAGCAAAAATACATTAGATTAAATTGAAAATTCATGACTTAGATCAAAATATAAATATCACAGTTGAACCCTTAAATTTGTTGGAATAATAAGTATAAGAATAATATATAATAGAGGTAGTTTAATAAAATTAATAAAAATAAATTCTAGGAGTTTAAAACAAGTGCTAGGACTTTTTTTAAATATTTATCTAATAGCATATACATATGCCTATATTTACATGTTACAGATTAAGTCAGTGCAAATATCCTTAATGTGTTCCATCTTTATAATTATTTTTAAAATCATAGATAATAAATTATTGTTTATCTTTTGATTGCAAAAAATTTAGGTTTTAACTGTAACATGAATGAACTAGATGATATTTTATAACACAAATCCAATACAGAGATAGTATGTCCACATTTAACAATTATTTCAATCAATTGTATTATATAAATAGCTTTGAGTACAAGTCATCTTGGAAATAATTATACAATATAGCTACATAATCAATGTATATTATGTTACCGACTAAGAATTATGAGGTCTTTGAGAATTTTAATAACCATCTCTAACTGGATGAATATGATTAGTTTTTCAAATTTGGTTGATTTTGAAATCAACTTATGACTTTATCTTAGTACTTAAAAGTTAATTTCACTCTTAAATTGAATCTATAACTATACAAAATACATCATAGTTGATATAAATAAACAGTAATAAGAGAGATCAATAAATTTTAGTACAGTAGCCCCATAGCTTCTTTGGTGCTGACTGAAAGCTTTGAAAAGCTACCAGACCAAATTATGTATACCTACGCCGGACAAAATGATCTGTAAAAACATGTGTTTAGCAGCTGTCACTTCTGACGGTCAAAATCTAGGTATATACCTAAATGTTGACTGTCAGAAGTCAGCTGTGAGCTGTCAGTCAGCACCAAAGAAGTCATGGGGCTAGTGTACGCATTCAAACATTCATCTTGATTTATAGTAGGTTAGTCAGAAAACGACTAAAAACTAGTAACTTTCTCTAGTTAATATTTTGACCATTTAGTTACTTTGTTTTGCTAGTTACATTTTAACCACCAGATATAATGATATTTTTATAGTGATTTACCTCATCCATACTAAATGGTAGATCACAACAAAACTGATTCAAGAAGAGTTTATTGATTTAATATTTGATTGCACGACAGTAAACATAAGTTCACATGGACAGTTCACAAAGAAATGTATTTAAATAAAGATTTAGAAAGACACACATTTTATGGCAATTAGCGCACACATTTACAAACGGTCCTTGATAAATTTGATTTAATTCAAATCCATAACGGTTTAAAATATTATTCACTATAATTAACCTAGATACATAATTTCCGTCTATTTTAAAATTAATAAAGTTAACTACACAGTATAAATTAAATGATACATTTAATACACTATCTAATTTTGTTTTTAAAACTGTACATTGTAATTTTGTAAACGTGTACCTTTTCAAATAACAAAAATGTGAAATAAATTAACTTGAATTCAATAAGAATGACACACATTCAAAGTATAAACAATCAATTGAATAGATTAATATCAGAAAAATTGGATTCGCGCATATTTTAGTGGACTTTGGTATCGACGACCTGGGTTCCAATTCTCTCCCCATGTCAGTAATTATTTAATTAATATTATTAAAAGTTTATCATTTTGTCCCTTTAAATTTGATAGTTTAAGTGTATGGTGGTCAGTATTGACACTGAAGTGACCGTTGTTTCTAATGAAATCGTGAATCTATCATCAATTGCTTTTTTTCTCCCCACCATATCCTACTACTCATCCGATCTACACACGTCTTAAATATTTTAATGTGGTAAGGGAGACGAAGGTAGGATTTAAAGGAATTTTCCCCAAATTTTCGTGATAAGGGTGTGAAAATCAACTTAGATAAAAACATTCTTATTACACTTGATCGGGATTCAAACTCCAACATCTCCATCAATGGCAAATATGACTTTATTATCCTGACGTTAAGTCTACGAGCCCACCGATGTGGGTTTTACTCAAAGTTATTTATTATTAATAATAATTGAAAAAATACTTTAAAAATACATTTCTACAAAAATCTCATACAATATTAATTCATATTTTATGATTTGTCGTTTTAGATGAAAATATTTTTTTTTTCAAAATAGGTGAAGGTTAGCTAATATTTTCATATTGGGATTCTATATTTCAGAGCCTGATCCAAAATAGTCAGGAAATCTTGGTCTTCTTAATCGATTTAAACTTGTCTGTTCCTCAATTTAGTTAAACACAATCAGATCTATAATGTTATTTTGTTATAGACCACGCTATGAAAATAATAATTGGAAGATTTTAAAATTAATTAATGTCCTTAATATTGAGATTTATTGCTATCATCCCATGAATTGAACTTGGTATTTAGTTATTATGTTCTCTTGTTAACAATATGAGGAGATAGTTGAAAACAAGAATGACGAGCCTAATAACCGGTCCACTGGTAAGGAGAGCGTCACTTGAAAACAAGGATGACGAGCCTAATAACCGAGCCACTGGTAAAGAGAGCGTCACTTGAAAACAAGAATGACGAGCCTAATAACCGGTCCACTGGTAAAGAGAGCGTCACTTGAAAACAAGGATGACGAGCCTAATAACCGAGCCACTGGTAAAGAGAGCGTCACTTGAAAACAAGGATGACGAGCCTAATAACCGGTCCACTGGTAAAGAGAGCGTAACTTGAAAACAAGAATGACGAGCCTAATAACCGGTCCACTGGTAAAGAGAGCGTCACTTGAAAACAAGAATGACGAGCCTAATAACCGGTCCACTGGTAAGGAGAGCGTCACTTGAAAACAAGGATGACGAGCCTAATAACCGGTCCACTGGTAAAGAAAGCGTCACTTGAAAACAAGGATGACGATCCTAATAACCGAGCCACTGGTAAAGAGAGCGTCACTTGAAAACAAGGATGACGATCCTAATAACCGAGCCACTGGTAAAGAGAGCGTCACTTTAAAACAAGGATGACGAGCCTAATAACCGAGCCACTGCTAAAGAGAGCGTCACTTGAAACATTATTGAGAATATATATGTTCTTTTTATTCTTTCTTTTGTTATATTTTTTTTCTTTCCAAGCACCGTGTTTTCGAAAATTCTAATTTGTTAAATGAGACCCACCTATGATAACGGCTGCTGGAATTCGGAGATAGTTTTAATCCTTCCAGAAACATATCATTATATAAGGAGTGGCTAGTTATTAAATAATTGTTACGGAACTCCGCACGGACTTTCTCGCTCTATTGTTTAAAAAAGGAGATATTTACTCAAAACTCGTAATATTTGTGAAACGAAATAATATACAGTAGAGCAAACCCAAGCATAAATTGCATTATACTTATGTAAAACATGTTTTGAATCCCGGTTAGTATTTTCATTATTTTATTTTTAAATTATTAATGTCCTCATTTGTATATTTGGACCAATAAAAAGATCAATATTGGGTCCATAAGGGTCAACACTTCGTATTAAAATTTTGACTTCCGGTTAAAATTTTCGACATTTTATTAGGCGTTGCAAATTTGTAGGACATCGCATTGCTATTAAATTCCTCATTTATACATTTTGACGAATACAAATTGTAAGTATCGACTATTGAGTCTAAAATGGAGGTAGATCATTGTTGTACAAACATTTCTCCTAAGAGGTTCAAGGAAAAACAACATAAACTTTGGAGAGACTTACTGAGGCTATATTTAATTACTCTGTGCTATTGGAGATTTATTAAGTTAAAAAATAAGTAGTGTCTCTTTACACCTAAAGCTCACAAAGTTTTATTAGTATAGTTTCCAGTATTTCAGAAAATGTTGGTTTTATAAAACATATTTTATATAAAAGTTTTTAATTTTTGATACTACTATAATTTTGCGATGGTAAGTTATTTAGTATCTCAAATGGTTGCGGAGATACGTAAATTTCAACTTCTGTAAAGTACCATAAAAGTCATTTTCATGGGAAAATGAAAATAGCCAGTTTATTTATAATCTTAATCAACTCCTAAATACGAATTTTAACTAAAATAATTAGAGCCGATTTTGAAAAAATCACTTTTATTTTAATTCGGGGGGAGG
>CABFVX010000785.1:153707-172892 GCA_902151425.1 Timema shepardi
GGGGGGGGGGGGGGCTGGCTGAGAAAATATGTATTTAGATAGTACATTTTATTAGAAACAACGAATCTATTTTCGTTACCACTATTTTGTTTACTTAAATGTTTTAATTTTATTTTATATGACTGTTAAATATGCACTTCTAATATCACAATGTTTTGTGGTATTTAACGTGCACTTTATGAACTTACCCGACCTTAAAACTAACTTCTAATCAAGAGCAAACACAGCACTCAAACCCTCCAGCGGTCGGTACAGCCTTGTGAAAGAAGGGGTTACAACTTCCTCAATTATATTTTTTTCATACGTTTCAGGAATCGAACCCATGGCTCCTAACCAAGTAGGTAAACGAGTTTCAATTAAGATAGGTTTATGGACGAGAAAGTTTAACCTTTGATCTTTAGATCACCTTTCAATAACTCTAATGACCAAGCGATTTTTTTGGACCATACACTATAAATTATCTTACTTTTATTTTCAAGCTTTGCTTCTTAAGGTGGAATGCTAGTGAGTGTGAGCTTAGGGCAGTATTTTTGCAGTATTTATAGCACAAACATGTTTTGGCCAAAATAAATCAAATATTTCTTCAATAGAAACATAGAGTTTAGTTTTCTGCACATGCTAATCTCAACAGTTGTTGAATAAATGTCAAGAGCATGACAGAATTAGGTGACAAAAATTTATAAATAAAAAAAAAAATTTGTCACCAAATACTGACATGCTCATGACAAATATTCAACAACTGTTGAGATTAGCATGTGCAGAAAACTAAACTCTATGTTTCTATTGAAGAAATATTTGATTTATTTTGGCCAAAAGATGTTTGTGCTATAAAAAGTGCAAAAATACTGCCCTAAGCTCACGCTCACTAGCACCCCACAATAATACCTTCTACTTGTCCTTGTTATCCACATAACTTATTATTTAATGCCTACGTCAGTGAACACGTGAGATAGGTGGCAAACTCATCTAGTCTCATTTGCCAACGAAGAGAAGGGGCTGGGGCTCTAATACCTGCCGATGCTAGTTTTTTTCTAAATGCTTTAACACTCTACCTCAAATGCATTCAGGTAGGCCTACATTGCTTTTAAATTCTACTATCTTCGCCCCTTACCCTTTGATATGTGGAGTCTGTAAGGGAAAGTAGGAAACAGTAAGGACAGCCTACCTCACTACAACCAGCCAAGATTCGAGCCCATACCTCCCTGTCACCGTGATTTTCTCAGGTAATATTATAACATACCATGTTAACAACAATCACAAAATACAGGGTGGCCCACGTAAAAGTAGCCTGCCTCTTTTGCCCCGCAGGTGCCTCACTCTGAATTAGAGGAGGCCAATCTCCCTCCACCCATATTGTGACATGAAGAATGATCTAGTGAACTGCTTGTATAAAGCTTTATTGACTCATTCTTCATGTCACAATATGGGTGGAGGGAGATTGGCCTCCTCTAATTCAGATTGAGGCTCCTTCTGGATAAAGAAGGCGGGCTACTTTTCCGTGGGCCACCCTGTATTATCTTCCACCAAACGATTTCACTGTTGTGTGAATTAATGGTAGACAGTCTCATTATCAACTCGAGATTAATACAATTATGCCTTTTACTGTTTACAAGCTTTGTATCTATCACTTTTTTCCCCCAACATTGTTGTTCCATGACCTTCGCAATGATATTTGTGGTAGATAGTAACAGTTACGTCGTAAGATGCATGTCTGGTATTTGAAGGGGAGAGGAGGGAGCGATACTTGAGGATACGAAGGTTATTTTAAGAAAACAAGAAAATAGAGTGTGCTCTCCCAATTGAGGGGCCTATGTTTAAGGTGGGTAAGAAGAATGTAGCGCGAGTTAAGGTACGTATTTTTGCTGTTTTAAAACAAAATAACTTTGTTTTGCCAATATGAAAAAATAGTAGGCTATGCTTCAATAACTTAGAAAAATTTTATGTACATATATATATGATTATTTATCCGAGATGTTCTCTAATAGGCCTATTTGTCAGGGGCATCACGGTGTTTTATCAGAATATTTTTAAATGAAGGTATAAAGTTCTGTTCAGATTTCTACCCTAACTACTTTATTTATGCTATAAGGATAGTTTTGGAATGTCGGTAGCGCGTCTGTCTATTGAACTAAATATCCCCGCTACTATTATTTTAATGGTGCAAAATGCATTATTTGTGAAATCGTAGTTTCCTTTCCTCTTTGACAGTGAGACCGGGTTTTAGAATTAAGTTTATTCATAATTCATGTCCTGATATAAGTGGAGGTAGTGCTGGGTTGAGGGTTGGAAGCTCTCAGGGTTTGAGGTGTGCTCGCCCTCGTAGTGACTGTCTTGACTCGGACAGGACCAGAGGCTTCCTCTCTCTACCTGAGGGATTCTCTTTGTCTGGTAATAATACCCGCCTCGGTGGCGTAGTTGGCTAACGCGCTTGTCGTGTTGAGCCCGACTGCTGAGGACGGGGAGATCAAGGTTCGAATCTCGGTCGAGGGAACTGGGGGCGGTTTTTCCTAAATGGTTTTCCACTCACCCTCCACGCAAATGCGGGTTCACTTCATCTAATTCAACCTTCCCAATTCCTAATACATTAGAGTAATTAGTACTTAAAGCGTATAACCCGAACGGGTAGTAAGACGTGGTGCTAAATAGATATAAATATTTGTCTGGTAATCCTGAAAGAGTGCCTTTTTAGGTGGCTCTCGAGCAATGTCCTTAGGGTTTACCCAGAGGGTGGTTTAGTATCTGTCAATCCCTCTGTGTGGGAGTGAATTAGGGGAGGTAAGCACCTCCTAGTCGCCATACACCAAGCATTTAGTAGCTTGTACCTTCCAGGAAAACTGGTCAGGCCAACTCCACGAGGTCTTCACCAGGCCTTTCAGTTTGACGCATGACCTCCTCCGAGGGGTTAGCCCACCTACGTGAGAGTCCAGCACTCATAGAAGGAGGAGTCAACTCCTTTCATGGAGGGAAGTTGGCCAAGGTGGGGTGTTTTTCCCAGATGTCTGGGGATGACAGAGTCGATGGCAGACACGGGACCATAGGTAACTAAATTCCCCGCTGCGCATGTTTTGTGCGTGGCTACGCTCAAAATACATAGCCATGTGGGGTTAGAGGAGTTTGCAATGTGTGTTGGCTCCTAAGAAAAGTGGATGACGAACCCTGACATGACAGGTGAGTTTCCCACTCCTGAGAAGTCGCTGATTTATATAAGGTGTCAAAATAGTGATAAGGAGTACATACATGTTCTAATATAACCACCCCTTTCAGAATGGGGATGTTAAAATCGTTTTCCAAAGTTAAAAAAACACTTATAAATAAACAAGAACAAAAATATTTGGTATATGTAGGTGTTTCTTAGAAATATATTGAAAACTACATTTAATTTTCAGAATACACTATTGAAAACGAACTATAATTAGCTATCAATTATGATTGGGTGCGTTATACATTCAACATTTCTCCTAATTGCGCTTGAAAAACACCCCCCTGTAAATAGGGAGCATGCGTATAACCTAAAATTAAATTTCTGGAGTTAAATTTTGACGATTTATGCTAGTTTTGTTTTATTTTAGGTTCGTTTGTGAATTTTGTGTTAAATATGTTCGTTTTTTTTAAGACAAATAACTTATAGTAAATAACAAATAAGGATATTTTTTTTATAAAAAAGCTATCTTACACAGAGATAAAAGAGAGCAGATGGGTTTTAAAAAATATTAGTTTGAACATCTAAAAGGTTTTTTTTATGTTCTAACTAATACATTATAATACATATTTTAATATATTTTAATTAGATTAATTGTCCTAGATATTTTCTTGCTGAATTCTATGCTACGGACAGTTTCTGGTAAAATGAATTAATGAAGGCATGTCAACATGTAATTTACGTAAAGGATGTTAGTTGAAAGGTTAAATTCAACAAATAAAATGTTATCATTACTACAAAATTATAGCTAAATGAATCAATGTTTTTGATATTGACCTTTGAAATATAATAGTGTTGTTTCTAAAGGTCCATAAGTAGGCTACATAAGGGACTATTTATAAAAACTTAAACTAAAGATAATAGCTAAGCGAACACGATAAGATTACATTGTCGCTTTAGTTTGTCTGCAGGCAATTGATCATGTAAACTACTAGTATAAATAAACTGAGTAAATTCCCAGTTAAGAAAACAATGGTAGACTCTCCAATCAAAGACATTTTAAATCGAATCAAAGTCAAACTACCCATCTGGGCTATATGCACAATAAAAGTCTTCATGTAAGCCATACTATACGATATCCCTAGTAGGTTTAAAGTTTAACTAAAATTCAAAAGCGACACATGGTAAAAAAAAAATAGAGTGCATGAGTGATACAAAAATAATATTAATGAGTTTGGTTAACATACAACTACTAGGCTGTTATAATGTAACTCTAATTTAATGTTCTATAGTGTTATTGAAATGTGCACTACATAATTTATCATAATAAAGTGGTCAAAATTTGAATACAGCAGTGTAAAAACGGTAAAGTTTACTTTTGTGGCACCATTCTTGGGGTGTGTTCATCGTTTACCCAAGAAAGAACCCGAACCCCAAATTGGGGATTTGAAATAACTTGCATTGAACCTTTTTTTGTTAGGATCGCTTCCTGCTAACCATTCGGTTTGGACTCGGTAAAAAAGGAGCACATTTAAATGCAGTATGGACTCAATTGATTTGGCTGCAAAACACTATTTATGAAACACACAGCGATGGCCTCGTTGGCTCAAAAGACATTGTTTCTCTTTAAGACGGCTTGAAAGTAGACTATAAAGTTGCCAAGTAAATGAATTCTATTAAATGAAAAAAAATAATGTAACACTTATCGTTTTAACGTGTATTTGATCTTCCTCTGTTTTTAAACAGATTATAATATTATTTAACATTACTATTGTTGATTCTAGCAAAATATTTATTTATTTAAATTTTGTGTTGGATATTGTTGTTTTAATCAAAACGGAGCACTTTTTATTGCTATTTCTTTGAATTAATTTATTCAGAGACTATTTATGCCTTTTCAGCCCAAAACTATTAAATGCATATAAGTATAGATTGCGTGTGAATAGCCTAAAATCTTAAAAATAATTATATCCTATACAAACTTATTCCAGTAGAATTATTCATAGCAATTTTCAAATAACACTAATAACACGGATAAGAGTTTGCACTTTAGTGATTTAATTTAAATTACCGGCCGGGGTTCAATCCTCGGTCCCGGCACAGATTTATCTGATTACCAAACCCTTCCTTCACCTCTGACAAGACAACTTGTGAATGTGGGGAATGCCAGGCCTCCACCGTGGTTCGGATTCCACGTTAAACTGTAGGTCCTCCATTTCATCTCACAATCACCCTACCATTACACATTAGCGTAAGTGCGTATAACCCGAACGGTTAGTAAGACGCGATGCTAATAATAATAATAATAATAATTTAAACTACATATCTTATTTGCAGCATTCGTCCTAAGTATATGCATTTCAATTACACCAATGTAACGGGGAAAATAAAGTTAGAATTTTGAAGAAATAGACCAGAACTTGCTTGTAATGAAAGTGGATGTCCATTTAGAATTAAAAATAAACCATAATCAAGTGGCTAGTAATCAAACCAGACCTTTCCGATTTCGGAAAACCAAACTAGAGAAGCTCTAAATTTACTAAACGTGCCCTCTGATGCAAATTGTAGAGCCATAAAATAATATTTCAAATACTGTTTATAATTAAATTATCTCAAACCAATTCTTTTCTTAAATAATATATTATTAGTTGATTGTATTTATTACAGTCAGAAATCAAAAAAGTTTCTGCCGGGGGGTAAGCCCATTTTTAATTCGGGGGGACTTTGGTCTTACTAGCAATCTTGGTGGGGTTCAAAAGAACTAGCAGTGGATCTTACTGCAAAGAGCAATTGTAGAATTTTGTTTGGTAGACTATTATGAATTGATTTTTACAAGGAACAGTGTAATATTATCATCTTAGTGCTATTTTCTATTCACTACTTCACTTAGGGACATAATGACTATTTTTACTTGACTTTTCTTAGAATATAGGCCTATTTTATATTTAGTGCTCTCTTAGTTGATCATATGCTATAAATTAAATAATTGGTTTGGTGGAATTGATTTGGAATTTAGTCTTGCATATATTAATCTTGAAAAATATAGTTATATCTCCCAGGTGTGTGGTATTTTTATTTTTAAATATATTTTATACAAAATTTTAGTTAAGTATTTATCTTCGAAAATTCAATTTATAAACAGACGTTTGATAATTCATATAATGGTAGTATACTGCCATTTGTAGGAATAGCATGAGCAACGTATACCAGTTAATAACTGTACTGGCTTTTCCACGTACAGTTCTAAAAGTGAAGATCGCACAGAAATATTATTATTATTATTATTATTATTATTATTAGCACCGCGTCTTACTACCCGTTCGGGTTATACGCACTTACGCTAATGTGTAATGTAAGGGTGATTGTGAGATGAAATGGAGGACCTACAGTTTAACGTGGAATCCGAACCACGGTGGAGGCCTGGCATTCCCCACATTCACAAGATGTCTTGTCAGAGGTGAAGGAAGGGCTTGGTAATCAGATAAATCTTTGCCGGGACCGAGGATTGAACCCCGGCCGCCAGCACAGAAGTCTGACACCTTACCCCTAGACCACCAGGTCACCGGCAAGAGAGCAAAGAAGATATTCCAAAAGTTTTTAGACTTAAAAATATTGTTTCTTATTTTAAATCAGAAATTTTAATCTACCTCTCCTTAGGTGCTTTGAAAAAACGTTTGGCTTAACATTTTAGTTATTTTGATTGTATTTGTTGTTCTACCTTGAAAAGAGCTGTCGAAAGGCAAGTATATGATATATGAACAAATTACTAACTTAAAATAAAATAAACCTTGTATCTAAAAATGGGGGGGAAAAAAAGTCATCCGCGTTGAAGTGTAACAATTGAAAAGTGGGGTAAGCATATTTTAAAATATTTAAAGTGAAGTTAATATAGTATTTTTAGACACATCTCGTTGTATTTTATATTTTAACTAATTGAGAAAAAAAAACATCATAATATAGTAAGTACACTGGATACCAAGGGGTATAAGGCGTCGAACTCACCTTGATTGGATTGTCGAACCTCATCCTGTTAAACTGTGAGAGTTTCTATTGATGGTCTGACATTATCACTCCCTTACGCCATTATAAAAAAAACGACTAGTTAGCAGTGTAGCCCAAACCAGTGGTAAAGTAATCTAAGGAGTAATACTGGCATTGTACTTGTCGGCCTTTAATAGGAAAGTCAGGGTTAGCATACAAGTCAGGTGAAATAAAACTGGTTCTTAATATATTTAATTTGTCGCTGTTGTTTTCTATTCCTCCCTCCACGCTAATATCGGTTCACTTTCTCTTTACAATATTCTAAATCCCGTATCAATTAGATTAAGCTGTTTATAGCCCTAAACACGAAATATAACATTGAAAAATTAAAAAAAAAAAAAAGTTTATTTAATGCACTAGTTGAATACATTATTTTCTCCATAATAATCAAAGACCCGCCTCAGTGGGGACGTGAATTAAATACCAGGGTTAAATAGTTTAGATATCCTGTGAAAAGAAGGCTGGATATTAAATCCCGTCTAAGTTAGGGTGTGTTTTATAAATAGTTTCCCACTTTACCTTCATGCAAATGGGGAAATATTTTCTATGAATTTTATCTTATTCATTCATACCCTAATTATAAACGGGTAGTAAGACACGTTGGAGAGTTAATAGTTACCAAAGCTCACTTTTATATACTATGCAGCTCACCTTAAACTTTAATGGGACCTTAATTGAAATGTATAATATTCTGAAAAATTGAAAAATGACACCTGGACACGGGAATCGAACCCGGGACCCGTGTCCAGGGGTAATTTTTCAATTTTCAGAATATTATATCTTGATGGTGTTATCCTCAACTAAAATGCATAATGATAGCTTCGGCTATCTGATTCATTAAAACGTATAAGATTAATTTTGATAATTGTGAAGCAATATACTTTTCGGGACGAATCCTGGATAGCTCAGTGGTAAGAGCATTGGCGTACTAAGCCGAAAGTCCCGAGCTTGATTCCCGTGTCCAGGTGTCATTTTTCAATTTTCAGAATATGATATCTAAGAGGTATTATCCTCACTAAAATGCATTAACAGTAGTTTCGACTATTTACTTCATTAATATACTTTTCTTATTTTAATAGTTAAAATAGATGTAATGATTCAAGCATATTTTCCTTTTGCACATGTTTAAAAGCTTTAGTTGTTTGTATTTGCCTAGCCTGGGACCATTAAAAAAGTAGAAAAATGAGATGTAAGGGCACTACATTATATAATGGTTCACATAACAAAGATCTATTATTTATGAGTATAATGCAACTATAAATAATTGTGTAAGTACGTAAACATTATCATACTATGCAATGATACTTAGACAAGATTACGAGACTATTTACTTATTATTTAAAACGAGCCAATATATATTTAAAGAACTCCATTCAGCCAGCTGTAATACTAGTTCCTCTTATTCTATTCCAACCTTTCACTACTGATAGAGTGAATTTATACCTTTAATAAGAGTGGCCAGGAACTGTTTATTTTGCTTTCCTTGAAAACCAAATCCATCTCATTGGGTGGGGTAATGGTGAGGTAAGAAGACAAATTGCTATGCCAACACCGTTAGATTGACCGAGACAAAGAGACGTACAAATTGCTATGCCAACACCGTTAGATTGACCGAGACAAAGAGACGTACATATTGCTATGCCAACACCGTTAGATTTACCGAGACAAAGAGACGTACAAATAGCTATGCCAACACCGTTGGATTGACCGAGACAAAGAGACATACAAATTGCAATGCCAACACCGTTGGATTGACCGAGACAAAGAGACGTACAAATTGCAATGCCAACACCGTTGGATTGACCGAGACAAAGATACATAAAAATAGCTATGCCAACACCGTTGGATTGACAGAGACAAAGATACATAAAAATAGCTATGCCAACACCGTTGGATTGACCGAGACAAAGAGACACATAAATTTCAATTCGTAATTTCCACTGCCGTTTCTAAAGTTCATTTATATATCAACATTTTATTAAAAATTTTAATAAGTGTATAATAAGTTATAATATAGATAGTAATTCATTGATTCAAAATCATTACAGTTCCCGAGTGATAAGGGTTCAAACGTGTACCATTGTTAAGGTAAAGTAATTGTTGTATGGGTTCGAAATTTAGTGTAACTATACATTCATGTGAGGTAGGCCTACAGAATCAAATATTTATAATATTAATAGTTATAATATCAAAATTATAGATATTTCACAGAAAAATACATATTATTAATGTGTATGTATATGTATTAATTTTAATACGAATAACACTAAAAATATTAATCTTATAAATATTTATAATATTGATATTATATTTATATTAAATATTTATTATGTTAACATTATTATCAAATTTTGAAAAAACCATATTAATGGTTAATAAGGAAAGAATTATATAATTAATAGAATAATTCAATTTTAAGTAAAGCTAATAACTATGTCAATATAGTATAACTAAACATAGAGATATATGACGCAATGTAAGAACCGAAAGGCATCAAAATATAAGTGCATGAAAAAGTTTGGTAATACAATTACAAGTCAATATCATTTATATAAACATATAATAACAAAGATGTAAACTCTAACCAACATCTAGAAATTATAAACATGTTAAAAATTATTAAAAATTGTGATATTTTAGTTAATTGCCCTTTTAGCCAATGATATAAAATAAAGTTTTATCATGAAATGATAATTGTTCCACGTTGAATGGGAATAAAACAAAAACCTCTATAAATCAATAATTTTAACATAAATGAAAGAGTTGTAAAATTGAATTCATTCCATTGTTTGTAATCCCTTGTTCCTTGAAAGCTGCATTCCTTGCAACATGTTTAGTTTCTCTTCAACATGTTTCGATGCACAACGGCATCATCTTCAAGACCAATGGGAAGAAGACCAATAACAAATTAAAATATGGTTCGACCACGCCCTGCCAGCCAACATGATATAACCTGAAAGTTTAATGGAGGTTTAAAAGTTTAATGTCAAAAGTTACAGATAATTAATTAAGCATGTTTACCAGAGTTGAAAGATGAAGGTTGAGTGAGTACTCCAAGTAATGGAGAGAGGAAACTAAGGTGAAATTAAAAATACCGTGTATATATAAAGTGAGGACAAAATAGATCTAGAATGATTTAACTGCAAAGTCAAAGGTGTTATATAATAGGGTAGAAATTATATCCAGCTGAATTGGAAGAGATGGTAGGTAGATATATCTCAATTAGGAAATATATTGTAAAATGTGCATAAGGGAAAGAAACATGAAATGACAAAAAAGGGGTTGAATAAATTTACAAATCTTCACGACACCGGCCTGAACAGGTCGTATACTACTATGGAAGGATGGGCGGGTGTATACAGGATTAAGGGTTTTTCTGATTTTGGTATGTTGAGGGAGATTCCTGAGGGTGTTGATGAGTATTTGATTCACGAAATTTGTTTGTTCATTTAGTACGGGTTTATTATTTAATAGTGCAGTTTGAATACATATATTTTCAGCAGTGTTCATAGTTGTGTCTTTGGATGCATTAAAAAATAATTTCATACTATATTCCATAGGGGTCAGTTGATGTCCAGAAAATTTCTACCCTATTATATAACATCTTTGACTTTGCAGTTAAATCATTCTAGATCTATTTTGTCCTCACTTTATATATACACGGTACTTTTAATTTCACCTTAGTTTCCTCTCTCCATTACTTGGAGTACTCACTCAACCTTCATCTTTCAACTCTGGTAAACATGCCAATTAATTATCTGTAACTTTTGACATTAAACTTTTAAACCTCCATTAAACTTTCAGGTTATATCATGTTGGCTGGCAGGGCGTGGTCGAACCATATTTTAATTTGTTATTGGTCTTCTTCCCATTGGTCTTGAAGATGATGCCGTTGTGCATCGAAACATGTTGAAGAGAAACTAAACATGTTGCAAGGAATGCAGCTTTCAAGGAACAAGGGATTACAAACAATGGAATGAATTCAATTTTACAACTCTTTCATTTATGTTAAAATTATTGATTTATAGAGGTTTTTGTTTTATTCCCATTCAACGTGGAACAATTATCATTTCATGATAAAACTTTATTTTATATCATTGGCTAAAAGGGCAATTAACTAAAATATCACAATTTTTAATAATTTTTAACATGTTTATAATTTCTAGATGTTGGTTAGAGTTTACATCTTTGTTATTATATGTTTATATAAATGATATTGACTTGTAATTGTATTACCAAACTTTTTCATGCACTTATATTTTGATGCCTTTCGGTTCTTACATTGCGTCATATATCTCTATGTTTAGTTATACTATATTGACATAGTTATTAGCTTTACTTAAAATTGAATTATTCTATTAATTATCATTATCAATAATAATATTTATTTTATAAATATGTCATTGTATACACCTCACATGAATGTCTAGTTGTAGTGCATTTAAGACCCATACATTAATTACATTACCTTAAAAAGGTTACGCAAAAAGCATAAAGTAACAAGTTTGACCCTTATAACTAATTAACTGTAACAATCTGGAATCAACGAATCACTATTTATAGCTTATAATTTACTATACACTTGTCATAATTGTCCATTAAAATGTTGATGGTCGAATGACCTTGGGGACACACGATAGCAGTGCATTGTTTTTTCACTTTTTATATTTTTTGTTTAAAAAATATTAATTTTGCTTCAATACAAACATATAATTTAATTTTCTTCACGTGGTGACCTCAACCATTATTGAATATCTATCCAAGGGTGTCCTGGAATTTATGACAAATTTTTCTCTTAAATTTAAAAGTTTGTCTTATATGCTCATGACAGATATTCAATAACTATTGATACCAAAATGAAGTGAAAATTAAACTCTATATTTGTATATAAGTAATATTTAATTTATTTTGTCCAAAAACTGTTTTTCTTGAACACCGCTAACTATTAGACCTGACTTAGATTTGCTCTCTTCCCCCTACACTCCCACTTAAGGGTCTAGCACTGACTCAAGTAAGCTTTTTGAACAACCATTGACGCGAGTAAGCTTTTTGAACAACCATTGACCAAATCCTTAATACGCCGGTAGAGACTCGATCCATGTTAAAACACTAAAAATAAAGTAACGATCTCTGTCTACAGTTAATAATAATAATAATAATAATATTTAGCACCGCGTCTTACTACCCATTCGGGTTATACACTTTAAGTACTAATTACTCTAATGTATTAGGAATTGGGAAGGTTGAATTAGAGGAAGTGAACCCGCATTTGCGTGGAGGGAGAGTGGAAAACCATTTAGGAAAAACCACCCCCAGTTCACCCAACCGAGATTCGAACCTCAATCTCCCCGTCCTCAGCAGTCGAGCTCAACACGACAAGCTCGTTAGCCATCTACGCCACCGAGGCGGGTTACAGTTAATAAATATACACAAGTTTCTTTCATTTTATTAAGTCATTTTTTTTAATGATGCACTATTTTACTAAAGGTGCCGCTTTCTGGATCGAGATTCACCGCTGATGTTTAGCTGTCCCAAAATATCTCAATAGTAGCTTAATTTTTCAAAATATGTTTTGCTTTAAAATAAAACTGAAATGTACCAATAGGGCCCAACACTATAAACGAGATTTTTGAAGGTTAAGAAATTATAAAATACATATTTAATCAAGTCAAATTTGCTCAATTTTAAACATGTTTTAATGGAAAATTCTGCCTTTCTGTGATTAAGGTGACAAGTAGTGAAAAACCTGAGCTCGGCTCGTATTTTTTAAACATAGGTAGTCACTGTTTATTATCGACACAACATAATATATTTCCATGTTGAGAATTATTTTTATTGTTTTGAGGTTTCATAGCAGCCATTATTATAAGAAATATCTCAATTAAAGGATATTTGCTTTCAGTAAGCCATTGCTATTAGGTAGTTTTATAAATATTTTAATAGTATTTTATATTGTCTGAATAAAAAAAGTTTCAAAAACCGCATTAATACACTATGTTTTAATTAGAAGCAGATGGAAGGATGACATTATAATTAACCTCAAAGGGTGTAATGAGGTGGACTGGATAGAACTAGCTAAAGATAGCGTCAGGGCTTAGGGAGTTGGACTGAATAGAGCTAGCTCTGGACATGTGTAGGGTGTAATGATGTGGACTAGCTAGAACTAGCTCAAGATAGGGATAGGGTTTGATGGGGCGTACCGGATATAAATATCTCAAGATAGGGATAGGTGGCGTAATTTTATAAGAGTGCGATGAAATTTCAAGTTCCTAATGCCATAAAGTAAGCAAGTAATGTTAATATTTTAGAAAAAAACATTTGGGTTGTTTAGTAAGGAACGTTTAAGAATATTTAAAAAAATAAACTGTACATTGTACAAACATAAAATAAAGAGGGCTAAGAAATTACTCTCATTCAAATGAAGGACATTTGGCAATTGACAATGACAGAGAAGAAATTTATAAAGAATCAATAAAATTAATAAATCGAATAAAACAAGAGAACCATAAAGTATTTAGAGTGGAGAGATGGATCTTGATTCTTTGCAGATGAAGTGGAGGAAATTACTAACAAGTATGGTAATCAAACTGGTGTCCTGGGACGCAAGACCATTCTTATAGTGGTCCATTTTATTGAAAGTTATTTTTAGTGTATTGTTTCTAAGTCAGACCTAAATTTTACTACTAATAGTGCTTAAAAAAAAGCTAACGCTGGTGGGCCGTAGTCTAAATGCCAAGTTAAATAAGTTAAGTTTTTCGGTGACAGGGAAGTCGGAGTTCAAATCCGGATCGGGTGTAGTTTTCTGAATAGTTTCGCAGTCTCCCTCCACCTCAACCAAATTACATTCTCCCTAATATTAGAGTAGTTAGGCTAACATGCTTAAAACCCGGATGACTAGTGAGACGTAGTGGAATACAATAAACGAGAGGAATAAAAACGGCAAAGGCAACATTTAATTATTATACTCTCCAGTTTTATCATGGAAAAGGTTGTAAAAACACACCGCGAGTAAATTACACTTTCTTTGCACTAATTTTAGGATTGAATCCTAGCCACCCATGGCATATTCTTCCGCCCATGTCTGAGCCTTATACGCCACCAAACACTCAATACTAGACTTAGATCGAGATTGCACTTAGTACTACTATTCAATTAATTCAAATCAATATATAATATATTTTTGTTATTATTAGCACCGCGTCTTACTACCCGTTCGGCTTGTACGCACTTACGCTAATGTGTAATGGTAGGGTGAATGTGAGATGAAATGGAGGACCTACAGTTTAACGTGGAATCCGAACCACGGTGGAGACCTGGCATTACTCACATTCACAAGATGTCTTGTCAGAGGTGAAGGAAGGGTTTGCCCATAAGATAAATCTGTGATTGAACCCCAGATCCCAGCACAGAAGTCTGACACCTTACCCCCTAGACCGCCAGGTCACCAGGAATTTATAATTTTCCTCACTAGTGGGAATGATGTGTGATGTGTTCTAAAAACCATCCTATATTTTCCAGTGTGTATCATAATGCAAGATTAAATAAATACACTTTAATATACAGTACAAAGCTTAGGTAAACTTTTATATTAAAATGAAAATTATTGTAAACTAGACTTAACATATTTTCCGCCGTGTCTTTCTATCAGTCTGAGCTATTCACATTTAAATAAACTACTGACGTAGCGGTGAGTAAACTTTTTTTGGAGGAAATGCAAACTCAATTGCGAGCAAGAAAAGTGTTAAATCAATAATGGAAAAAAACTTAAGCACACGTGCTGGTATTTGAACCCAGACTTTCTCACCAACGTTAAACCAGACAGAGTGAGACTGACATTTAGTTCACATGACCATCAATCCAGACTGTCATTACGCGGATATAATAATAATAATAATAATAATATTTAGCACCGCGTCTTACTACCCGTTCAGGTTATACGCTTTAAGTACTAATTACACTAATGGATTAGGAATTGGCAAGGTTGAATTAGAGGAAGTGAACCCGCATTTGCGTGGAGGGAGAGTGGAAAACCATTTAGGAAAAACCACCCCCAGTTCACCCGACCGAGATTCGAACCTCGATCTCCCCGTCCTCAGCAGTCGAGCTCAACACGACAAGCGCGTTAGCCAACTACGCCACTGAGGCGGGTTTGCGCGGATATAAACAACTGTTATTTTCAAACCAAAACATTTATCAACTTACAGACTCTCTAGACTTTAATTTAGCCATAGTTTTATATTACTTTCATTGGTATGATAATCTCAGGATTATTAACAATTTAATCTAAGCAACCAGGATGAGGGATATCATAGAGGTAATATAATCGCACTAGCATAGACACAGAAGGAAAATATCAAGTGCTAATAACAAATTCTGCTAGTGACGGGTAGATCGGTGTTAGAATCCTGATCGGTTCTAATGAAGGTGATTTTTCCTAAATGCTTTCCCACTCTACTTCCACGCAAATGTAGATATATTATTCCTAAAATGCTTCCTTCCTCGTTCCTACCCCTTTATAGTAGTTATAATATATGCATATGACCTGAACAACTAGTAAGGGTGCATCCATTCACTAGACCACCACCTTAAGTAAGTCTAACAGCCAGTGTCTGGGGCCCAACCATTTCTCTCAGGACTCCTCTAACCTATCATGGCTGCACGGGTAGTAAGACACGATGGTAATAAAAAACATATAAAAACCAATCCCTGTGCACTGATCTGAAACTTAAATCTCTGTAGCCTATCGCCGCCAATAAAGAAAAAGTATAGTCTTAAGGTGCGACGTTGGGAAAGCGAGAAAAGACAAGTATTTGTGCAGTTTTTATAACAACATTTTTTTTTGTCAAAATAAATCAAATATTACTCCAGTATAAACAAAGAGATAAATTTTCTTTACATGGTGATATCAACATTTGTTGAATATCTGTTATGAACATCGCGGCATTATATTCAACAACTGTTGATATCAACATGCGGATAAAGTTAAACTATGTTTGTATGGAAGCAATATTTGATTTATTTTGTCCCAAAAAAAAAAAGGTTTTGGTTTAAATATTGCAAGCATACTAACTCTTTATCGCTTTCCTTATATCCTCAAATTAAGAGCCGGTCTCATCCCATGGCTGATACCTAAACTAGCATCGTGGCATCGTGAAGAGGTTTTCTCTAGTCTACTTAAAAATAATAGTGGAATTATGACAGGTGAAATTGTTTTAAAATATTTAAAAAAATTATATATACAAGAATTTAAAACATAATTATTTTTAAATTAAAATAACACTAAACTAATACTAATATTGCTGTTGTCAAGTTAAGATTATTATTATTAGCACCGCGTCCTACTACCCGTTCGTGTTATACGCACTTACGCTAATGTGTAATGGTAGGGTGATTGTGAGATGAAATGAAGGACCTACAGTTTAACGTGGAATCCGAACCACGGTGGAGACCTGGCATTCCCCACATTCACAAGATGCCTTGTCAGAGGTGAAGGAAGGATTTGGCAATCAGATAAATCTGTTCCGGGAATCAAGTTAAGAATGCAGAGCACTGTAATCCAATACGTTCTCTGGTTCAAACTTGATATATGTATTTTTTATCCACACCCATTGCGTTTTAATTATAGGCATGGATACATTATGCTAATACCCGCTATGGAGGCCGAGTGGTTTAACGCACTAATCTAGTGTTGGACTAATCTGCCAAAAATGGGGCAATCGCGGTTCGACACCAGTTGGGTGCACTGGAGATGGTTTTTCATAAATGGTTTTCCACTCTTCTTCCACGAAAATTTGGGTGCACTTCCTTTCGATTATAACTTCATAATCCCTAAGCCTTTGGTGTAATTAGAACATAGGCGTATAACCCGAACGTAATCAGGACACGGTACTAAAAATAATACTCTAATGGAATACAGATATGGAAGGTAGACTAATAGTGGAAATGTACCTCCTTTTACGTGGAGGGAGAGTGGGAAACTTTTTAATAAAAAAACACGCTTGGTACACTAAACCATGATTCTAGCCCCGATCTCCCTATGACCAGTAATCCAGTATATCACAGTGTGACGCGTTAGAAACTACGACCACCGTAGTGAGTTCCGTGAGATGGGCTGTCGATATTCACCCTATATTATGGTTGGTAAATATTATTATTAGCACCGCGTCTTACTACCCGTTCGGGTTGTACGCACTTACGCTAATGTGTAATGGTAGGGTGATTGTGAGATGAAATGAAGGACCTACAGTTTAACGTGGAATCCGAACCACGGTGGAGGCCTGGCATTTCCCACATTCACAAGATGTCTTGTCAGAGGTGAAGGAAGGGTTTGGTAATCAGATAAATCTGTGTCGGGACCGAGGATTGAACCCCGGCCGTCAACACAGAAGTCTGACACCTTACCCCTAGACCGCCAGGTCACCAGGTTGTTTCTTGAGTAGATATATCCATGCATGATGCACTAAAACCATGGTTGGTTCAGTACCTTGAAATAAACAGCGAAGTGGTTTCTAGGAAATATATGAAGCGCATCCACACAGTTATATTCCTTCTGTATTTGTTTGAAATCATTAATGTTACCAACCAAAATAAGATTCCTTTGAGAAAAGTTTTTGTGGAATTATAGATTAAGGTAGTCCGAAATATTTTAAAAAAAATTATGAGATCATAAAGAAATTACATTTAATTAAAACCACTTCCCTAAAATAAATTTTCAAAACAAAAAGATTTCGTTTTATTTTTGTTTGGAAAACAAGGAAATCACATTACTATTATTTTGTCAGTATTAATTTATAGTTAAACATAGCTAAAACTATAATCAGGGATCTTATCAAATTACACTAAGCTCATCGTCACCATGATAACCATTGGTTCACATGGTGAGAGTTGACTTGTAATTAATTCAGTACGGGTGACCTGGCGCTCTAGGGGTAAGGTGTCGGACTTCTGTGCTGGCGGCCGGGGTTCAATCCTCGGTCCCGGCAAAGATTTATCTGATTACCAAACCCTTCCTTCACCTCTGACAAGACATATTGTGAATGTGGGGAATGCCAGGTCTCCACCGTGGTTCGGATTCCACGTTAAACTGTAGGTCCTCCATTTCATCTCACAATCACCCTACCATTACACATTAGCGTAGGTGCGTATAACCCGAACGGGTAGTAAGACGTGGTGTTAATAATAATAATAATAATAATAATAATTCAGTACGGGGGATATTGCCAGTGCCGGGTTTAATCTCAGTCGTGTGTACTGAGGATGGGTTTTTTCTCAATGTTTTCCCCTTCTTTCTCAACGCAAATGTAGATAAATACACTCTAAAATTCTACCTTACTTCTCCCTGTTCCACTAGCGTGATTAATAAGTGAGTAAAAACTGAAAGGGAACCAGAACTTTGTGACAAAAAAAAAACAAGTGCGTGGCATAAAGGATTGGCGGGAGTAAGCGAGTTTGAGAAGAGGTTTCGAGTAGAGGAACGTCTCCCGCGCTTGCCATTACCCGACTGGCGACTGGTGAGCGCGTAGCGATTCTCTCCTGGTTTGATTGTCCTAATGAGGGTAGGTAGGTGTCGCGCCAAGTCAGCTTAAGGGGTGGCGCGCGCATGCGCTTCGCACCGGTAAAGCGCGCACGCAACTTCACTCAGAACGTCTCATAACATTCCAGCTAGGTGTAGACGACAGACGAATGGACATTGTACTACTAACTTATGCCCCATACACACGGACGATGTCTCGTTACTAAATTAAAAACAAGTCCACTATTAGCAAATAAAATGGTAAACATTACGTAATTTGTTGGTAGTGTAAGTCATTGTTTTATGGGTTGGCTAAGAAAAAACTTACGCGCCTAAGATATACTATTATTCACACAACAGCAAATATAACATTATTATTATTATTAATATTAACACCACGTCTTACTACCCGTTCGGGTTATACGAACTTACGCTAATGTGTAATGGTAGGGTGATTGTGAGATGAAATGGAGGACCTACAGTTTAACGTGGA
>CABFVX010000785.1:174047-228934 GCA_902151425.1 Timema shepardi
ATATATATATATATATATATATTATAAGAATAACTAAAAAGATATGACTTTGCGATTCATTTAAAATTTAGATATATATTGTGATTCATATAAAATATATCATACCCTTGTATAAAGGATACCATAATGCCATGATGACATATACTTACATCCCATCATCATTATACATACTTTAATTAGGTATCCTTATATAGTAGGGGCGATTAAGTTATGATTTAGAAGAATTGTTTTCATATTTGCCTATGAGGAAAGTAAAAAAAAACCTTTTAGGGAAAGCCACCTTCATTAAGCCTTACCCGAATTCAAACCTCGGTGTCACCAGCTAACCAAACTAGGTGAGCCAGCAATTTAGCCCGTGTAACCACCAGCGTGGGTTTGTGGCGTGCACAAAAGGTATTGCTATTATTATTTACTTAACTAACCTCGTCATTATTGCTGAGAAAGGAAATAAAGAAAAAAGCCTTTAATATATATATATATATTTCTAGGCCTATATAATATTTATAATATCTACAGTATACGTAGCATAGTTTATATATTAGAAATTATTGTTCAAGAATGTTTTTAGAACGATTAATTTCTTTTATTCACAAGTTATTAGAGAATTAATATATATAATTGTATATATATTAATTAATCAGGTTCAAAATTTAAGGAAATACATTAATAATTGTTAGAGAGAGATTGGAAAATCTTATTGAGTAAAATATATAAATAGCTTTTAGAAGCACGTCCTACTACCCGTTAAGCTTATACGCATTATATACTAAGTACGCCATTGGTTTTAGGGATGAGGAAGGTTATATTTATAGGCAGTGTACACGCATTTGTGTGGAGGGAGAGTGGAGAACGATTAATGATAAAACCCTCTCAGTACACCCGACTGAGATTCGATACTCAATCTCCCAGCGCTCAGCAGTCCAGTCTACTGCGAGAGTTACACCTTAGATCATGCAACCACTGAGGCAGGTGAGTAAGCTAGAATATAACTCCTTGATGTAGGCCTACCCACAGGTGAATGGAATGGGTACTTTCAGTTATACACTCTCTAAAACTACATGCTAGATCTAGATATATATATATATATATATTGTATTGTATGTATTGTGGCAGGTGTATATATATATATACACACACACACCTGCCAAAATACAAGCGTGGTACATGTGACAAGGCCACAATACAAGCGTGGTACATGTGACAAGGCCACAATACAAGCGTGGTACATGTGACAAGGCCACAATACAAGCGTGGTACATGTGACAAGGCCACAATACAAGCGTGGTACATGTGACAAGGCCACAATACAAGCGTGGCGCACCTAGAAGGGATGAAAGCAATAGCTCTGAGTTTCTGAAACCACTTAGAAATGATTATATTTAGATGCCAAACAATCTATTCTTAAGCTTTCACTTTTTACCAATCGTGCAATTTTTTAAAGTTATAAGGTAAACACGATGTATTTTATTCCCTTATTTATATTTATATTTTTTACTGAATGCACACTTAATGTGTTTCGACAATATTTACCCCTCTTTTCTCTCTCAGGGATTCAGACTAAATCTAATAAGAGGAAGTTTGGGAACGATAAGGGATAGTTTAACGGATTTTTTTTCTAGTGCTTATATCTACTTACTCATCCAGGCTATAGGCTTTTTAGTTGCACTAGTGGGATTATGAAGAGAAAGGTAGAATTGGAGGAAATATACCTGTATTTGATAGCGGTACTATGGAAAACAGTTTTGATAAATCCCCCTCAGTATACTCAGCTATGATTCTACCCCAGACTTCCCCGTCACTGGTAAACCAGATTATAGATGCCTTGTATTTATCTAATGTACCCACCAAAACGGGTGATTTAAAAGTATTATTATTATTACTATTAGCACCGCGTCTTACTACCCGTTCGGGTTGTACGCACTTACGCTAATGTGTAATGGTAGGGTGATTGTGAGATGAAATGGAGGACCTACAGTTTAACGTGGAATCCGAACCACGGTGGAGGCCTGGCATTCCCCACATTCACAAGATGTCTTGTCAGAGGTGATGGAAGGGTTTGGTAATCAGATATATCTGTGCCGGGACCAAGGATTGAACCCCGGCCCCCTGGCACAGAAGTCCGACACCTTACCCCTAGACCGCCAGGTCACCTATTTAAAAGTAGTTTATCAATAAACACATAATCGTCAGAAAAATCCTTTAAGGTTTTTCGAGTCAACTAAAATGTTGCTTCTGAAAATCCGGCATGCATCAGAAAATGTTTATTTAAGGCCGTAACCGTTTGATATTCCCACCCATAGTTTGAATGTACTTTGTTTCACGTGGAACTAAATAACTAGGCGTAATGTTGTTCCGTAGGTAAGTAGTGATGAAGACTTATATTCCTCCACGTGTAAATTGAACGACCATCTGTGCTAGAACATATGGCTAGCGAGCTGGGGTTTTTTTTCTATAAATAATCCCACGGCTTATATATTTTTTTTATTTAACCTACTACTAGACCCTATCACTTTCATCTTTATCTTAGAAGTTAAAAAAATAAGTGATAATAATAAAGATTAAATGTGTCAATCATTTTAACACATATTTTGAGAGGGAATATTATGTTCGGTGATTCACATCAGCTACGATGGTATCCGCAGAGATGGTCGAATTGTCTGAGTTGTTTGGTCACCGTTGACGGGGAGGGGAGTTTGAATCCTGGCCAGGTGGGATCAAAGTGGTAGGTTCTTTGTAGGGAGGGTTGTCCACACGTGAGTTTAAAGTAGTTTTTAATCATTCGCACCTAATTAAAATAACTTCTGGCTTCTGTTGAGATGATGAAAATAATAATAATAATAATTATTATTATTAATAGCACCGCGTCTTACTACCCGTTCAGGTTATACACACTTACGCTAATGTGTAATGGTAGGGTGATTGTGAGATGAAATGGAGGACCTACAGTTTAACGTGGGATCCGAACCACGGTGGAGTCCTGGCATTCCCCACATTCACAAGATGTCTTGTCAGAGGTGAAGGAAGGGTTTGGTGATCAGATAAATCTGTGCCGGGAATGAAAATAATTACTTTACAATATTCTAGATGATTAGAACCAGCGCCATTTTTGATTAAAACTAGTCGGATGAGATTGAGCTTTGCAAACCGGTGCATCGAGTGAGCAGGGATTGGTATCCTGTCCGGTTGAGTAAGGAGTTTTTACCCTAAATTGTTTCCCAATCTCTCTCCACGCAGATGCTGTACACATCCTATAAATCCAACTATCCTCATCCTTCCTTACCCATTGCAGGTAGCTTTGACTAGTAGTATATTAATACTTAAATCACGGGCAAAAACAAAACAAACATTTAACAATATGGTTCCCGGCACAGATTTATCTGATTACCAAACCCTTCCTTCACCTCTGACAAGACATCTTGTGAATGTGGGGAGTGCCAGGCCTCCACCGTGGTTCGGATTCCACGTTAAACTGTAGGTCCTCCATTTCATCTCACAATCACCCTACCATTACACATTAGCGTAAGTGCGTATAACCCGAACGGGTAGTAAGACGCGGTGCTAATAATAATAATAATAATAATAATATGGTTTGGTCCGACACAGTTGGTAGCATGTCTCTCTACTGAGCTATAAAGGTCTCTGATTAGATTCCCGGCATGGCCCAAAAATGTAATATTAGTGAAATGTTGGGTTTCGCTTTCACAGTGATGAATTAATGGCTGGGGGCTGGATGTTGTGTCGATTCTTGGTTTAAGTTCGTTTTAAGTCGTATGCTGATATAATCTTTTGGCTTATAAAGAAAGTGCACGTTAAATATCTCAAATAAATAAAAATAATAATACGTATGATCAAGTTGACCTGTTGGATAGAATAAATAGCCAATGAATTATATGGTAATAGTAATATTGTACTCCAGAAAACTCCTGGCTAGCATTTCTCCCTAATGTTTCAAAATATATGGGTAAATAATTATAATGGATAAATATTTTAAAATTTCAAGACCATTAACAACTTACAAAATTGCAAAATGATTAACCACAAAACATAGTAAGATAATTTTATTGTAACCACTTAATAATTGGCTTAAGGAATCCTTGCTATGGTATATTCATAGTTAAGTACGGATTACAGGATTACAGAGGCCTGCGCCAACAAACTGTTGAAAATAAATTAAATTCTCATTTTTGTTAGTTTTATAAAATCCATTCTATTTTTATTTTTGGACATAAAGTTAATGAATAAAATAAAATAAAAATATCTTCAAGGTTTTGACATTAGTTTCTGTCTTTATTAAGATTAACTAGAAACAAATGTACCGGTAATATTTAATACTATTTTTGTTTTAAGCAAATATAATTTATTGTAATGAAAATACTTACTTATTTAAATAATATATTTAACAGCATTTTAAGGTTAATTTTGTAAAGAAAAAAGTTTTTATTTCGAAACTTTGAGAATAAAAACATACTTTTTTAATTTGAGGCCTCAAATTGCTTACAGCCTCCTAAGATATAAATACGGTCTGGTTTTTAGATTTCACCTTCAATGAGGAAACCTATATTTTATTCAGACTAAAATATAAAATATAATGAAAACAACTTAACATTGCTAAAAGATTAACTTTCTTCTGAAGATAATAAATAATATATTATTTTATTTCCTTCAAAAAACGATAATTTCTCCATCACGGTCTCTATTTAAAGACCCACAAATATATTAAAGTGATGATGAAACAATATAACTTGTTCTACAACAAATTATATGCGTCACGAGCTTCCTAGTCAACAAAAAATATCGTAATCGAAATGTAAAGAAAAAAAATATTCATAATTAATTTTATCGATTGTCCTCAAATAGGCCTGATTGATAAAATATATTGGACACCTTATTTTGAGATGTTTTGAATAGTAAGCACATTCAATTTGATATAAAAAATTGTATGTAAGAAATAAATATATTAAAATCCCAACTATCAATTATATTAATTGAATAAATTATCACCCGCTTCGGTGGCCACATCGTCTAACACGCTACGCTCGTGTTAGAATAGACTTACGATGACGGAGAGATCAAGGTTCGAGTCTCAGTTGGGTGTACATAGGGTGATTTCCTAAAAGGGTTTTCACTCTCCCTCAACGCAAATGCGGGTACACTTCCTCACCTTCCTTATCCATAAAACCATCAGCGTAATTAGTATATAAGCGTATAGCCGGACGGGTAGTAAGATGCGGAGCTAAAAAAATATTTAAAAAATTGTCTCTTGAAATGGTTAAAAATCATTGGATACATACCATTATGAGCTCACAAAAGTATTTTTTGAAAATATGTGCCGCTAAGAAAATATTAATACTTTGAGGAAGAGGGTGGGTGAGTTTAGAGGAAGTGTGTCCACATGTGCGTGGAAAGAGAGTGGAAATCCCTTTAGGAAAAACACACCCTCAGTACACCCGACAGGGATTCAAACTCAGCAGTTCAGTCACGTGAGAAAGTGACGACTTAGAGTTGGAGCGGTGCTCAAACTGTGATCCGTGGAGGTGTGTTAAGGGTTTCATGATAAGTTGTACACGTAATGGCGGTAGAAACATTATTAATGCTTTTTAACTATTATAATAAAAATTAATAAACATCCATCTAATTCTCAGTATAACCAGTTTAATAATGGAAGAAAAAGAAAATACATTTTATGTAATTAAAATATTCCGTCACCTTTGTTCATTCGGTAGCGTGTCTGTCTAATGAGCTAAGAATCCTTGGTTCAATTCCCGGAATAGTTGATAAATGTATAATTGGTGAAATGTGGGTTTACCCTTTCATAGTGCTAAATTAACGGCCGGAGGATGGTTGTTGTGTTTGTCCTAGTCTCAAGTTAGACTATAAAGAATATACGACAGGCCTACCCATACTGACACAGGCCACAGGCTGGAAAAGATTGATCTAGAAAACTTAATTAAAATCTAAAAATATGTATATTAAAATTGGATAAAAATAAAGTTTATTTTGAAATTATTTTTCTCATACAAAATATTCTATAACATAAATGTGAGAAATAAATGATTATTTTTTAGTCTTAATTTATAGCATAGGCTTACTATCAATCCTTTTTATTTAAATCTTTTCTGGCAGCCGGGGTTCAATCCTCGGTCCCGGCACAGATTTATCTGATTACCAAACCTTTCCTTCACCTCTGACAAGACATCTTGTGAATGTGTGGAATGCCAGGCTTCCGCCGTGGTTCGGTTTCCACGTTAAACTGTAGGTCCTCCATTTAATCTCACAATCACTCTACCATTACACATTAGCGTAAGAGCGTATAACCCGAACGTGTAGTAAGACGCGGTGCTAAATATTAAATATTATGTTTAAATCTTAAAATTCGTGGAATATTTGTAGAGAGAAAGATGACTGGGAAACACGGGGTCCTCAGCAGGATTCATAGATATTGTAAGGTTTTGTGTGATAAAATAGTTTGAGAGCCATTGCCTTAGACCATTCGACCACCAATGCAAGTGATATTCTATTGATTCTTATTATTGATAGTAATGTTAAATATGTTGAAACACAGGAATATATATATATATTTTTACACAATGTCCTACTAGCTGTTTGGGTTATACATTTAAGTAATGATTACGCTAATGGTTTTAGGGATTAGGAAGGCTATATTAATAGGAAGTGTACCTTCATTTGCGTGGAGGGAGAGTGAAAAGCCGTTGTGGAAACACCACCTTCAATACACCATACCAAGATTCGAGCCTCGATCTCCCCTTCACCGGTAGTCTAGTCTCCTCCACGAGCAGTGCGTTAGATCATGTTACCATCGAAGCGGGTTAACATATTAGTTATTAATAGATATAGTATAATGTATTTTATAATTTTTACAACATAAAGAAGTGTCTCAATTCTTAATGCAAGCAGAAAATAAGTATCCCATAATAATATTATTATTATTATTAGCACCGCGTCTTACTACCCGTTCGAGTTATACGCACGTACGCTAATGTGTAATGGTAGGGTGATTGTGAGATGAAATAAAATCTGTGCCGGGACCGAGGATTGAACCCCGGCCGCCAGCATAGAAGTCTGACACCTTACCCCTAGACCGCCAGGTCACCATAAACCCACTAAATAAAATCAGTAATATAGCTTGTATTGGGATATTTTGTGCACTATGCAAATAAAAGTTATTTTTGGTTGACTTTATTCTATAAACTGAGTTTCCATTAGCCCTATACAGCCAAAAAATATAAATTTTGGTAGTATTAATATATCGCCTATAAAAATATATCAAGACAAATGTTACTAATACTTCCTTTTACCCAGACAAAAGTAAGGTACCATTCATTGCCAATCCATTACAATAGTTCATAGGGCTAAACTACATCGGTGGTTGCATGGTTAAAGTAGTCACTCTCGCAAGAAACTGGATTGCTGCTAGCGGATAAAGGGACGTGTGTAAAACGGAGTGTCATCACCGGCTCAGTTATATTGGGGTAGTTTTTGCTTAAATAGTTTCCCACTCTCCCCCCCATGCAAGAACGAGTACATTTCCACCTAGCTCTATCGTCCTCGTCCCTACCTCAGGGGCGTAATTACAACGCGTATACCCTGGACGATTAGTGTGACAACGTGATTAGTGTGACAACGCGATTAGTGTGACAACGCGGTTAGTGTGGCAACGTGATTAGTGTGACAACGCGTATACCCTGGACGATTAGTGTGACAACGCGTATACCCTGGACGATTAGTGTGACAACGCGGTTAGTGTGACAACGTGATTAGTGTGACAACGCGTATACCCTGGACGATTAGTGTGACAACGCGGTTAGTGTGACGTGATTAGTGTGACAACGCGGTTAGTGTGGCAACGTGATTAGTGTGACAACGCGTATACCCTGGACGATTAGTGTGACAACGTGATTAGTGTGACAACGCGTATACCCTGGACGATTAGTGTGACAACGCGTATACCCTGGACGATTAGTGTGACAACGCGTATACCCTGGACGATTAGTTTGACAACACGTATACCCTGGACGATTAGTGTGACAACGCGGTTGGAAAAATAATAACTTATACATTTTAATAATTTAGGGTATTAAAGGTGTACTTTCTGAACTAACTGATGATATCAGCACAAAACTTACAAACTAACTTAATTCTACAGCAAACATATCACCCAGCCCTCCTCTATTCATCACTGTGAAAGAGTAAGCGACCAATAATATACTTATTTGGCCATGCCTAGAATTAAACCCAGGGCTCTTATCTCAGTAGGCAGACGCACAACAGGCCAACTGAGCTAGGGTGTTGGACTACAGGCCTTTTTTAAAAAAAAATATTAAGGCCTAAATGGTGTAATTTGAGAAAAATGGGACATATAGAATCAAAATCTTAGTTGTAAATTAGAAGACGATATCATTGAAAGGTCCGACCAGCCTATTCTCCTCGATATATGGACATATCGACTTTCTATTATGAAGGAGAGGAATATTGTTGTGAGAGGGGGGGTTTGGGGGGGGGGTTCTGAAGTTAAGNAATATGGGGAGGGGAAGGAGGGAGGTTTACAGACGCCTGATAATACTTGCAACATAATAATTACTAGGAAATTAATGTACATTTTATTTTCATCATAATAAGAACTTATCGAGTGTTTTTTTTAGACAAAACCTTTTTCTGCATTAAAATTTCACGTAGATTACTTAAGTTTAAAAAAATATTTAATACCATCAAACGCTTCCTTTAAAAAAGGGGGCTATCCAAGTGCTTTTGAGGGAATTCTTTTTTTAAACTGCGATTTGGTTCAAATTAAATGTGACTAGAATTTTCTCAATATCATCGGGCTCTGTTAGATATACAAATTCATATTACGTGTCCTTCATTTGAAAATTGCACCAAGCTAAATATAAACCCTAATTTTGTTTATTTAAACTGGAGTTCTAAATTCAAACAAGTTTGAAAACCATTGACAGCTGTCAAGAATAATAAAAATAGTATTTTAGTATTTAAGAATGAAGAAATGTGTGTAGGAAAATGTCACATTATTAATATTTTTTTAAATAAAAAAACCTATCCATAACTATTTTTCATCACAGAAATACGACTAAATTTGTTTAGTTTAGTCTTGTCTCGTTATCTCGCTATTTTTTAAAATTATCAACCCAGAGCTAGAAATAAATATTTTCCTTAAATTAATGATGAGTCAAATTATTAGTAAAAAAAAATAAGAATATTAAATAATTAAAATTGGTGTCTACTTTTACAAACATGTCTTACATACAAATTTAATTTAAAATTTCTTTCTTTAATAATGTTATAAATTAGCCTTTTTTTTTTCTTTCTAAACTTGACTTTCAATTAAAAATTGAACTTTAACAATCATTTTGTTAGGTATATTTTAACTTATAGGACCATTCGAAACATAAATGCTTCCCATTATTTAGCAGAGAAAACCACACTGGTTTACTTCTAGGTAGGTAATAGAGCATAATAATTATTCCAAGTGAGAAACCTAATGTTCAATATATGTAGGCCTATTTTCATGCACCACATCCTACAACCGACCCGAACTATACATGCTACGTAACTAAATTAACGGAGTAGAGGTCAGAAATATAAAATATAAATGCACCCACATTGGTGTCGAGGGAGAGCAAGAAAACATTTATAGGCTTACACCCCGACCTCTATGTAACTTTAAGAACAAACTAAACGAGACTTAGGGCCAGTTTCATAGTCAAATTTAGTACGCCTCAAGTGCGGCGCTACACTAAGTACAAGACGACACCTACCTAAACTCGAATGGAATGGGCCGTTCTCGCGTAGGAAACTGGCCCTAATATTTACTCCGCGTGCCCACCAATGAGAATATTATAGGCTAAGTAGCTAATATAGTATTACAGAATAATATTTCTGGCCATGAGATAAAAATACTAGGCCTATAGCATAATAGAATAATTACTGAGCCACCAAAGCTAGTTGTTGAAATGGGTGTATTTTAATCAAGCACAGCCCACGTTACTAGATAGGCCTATAGGCCTAGGCTAATAAGCTAGACTCCAAATCAAGAGGCTTTGGGTCAATCTCCGGTCATGTAGACTGAGAGTGGAATATTCCTACACTATGTTTTTTTTAGTGATATTTCACAATTTCGACTCTCGTTTGAGATAAGTTTAAAGGTTTTGATTATTCACCACATGGTATCGAATCTTAACCATCTTCCTATCCTCCACTTTCATCAACTTACCATTTAGCCTCTGAGAAAGATGGATAGAAGGGGAGGAGTTAATTAGAAGAAGCTACATAAAGGCACCGCCTACTCGAAGAGAAATATCCTCACACTTCAGTATTTCTCATGGGTATGGCATCTACGAATCACACAAACAACAAACACAATCCTCAATTGTCCTAGAATGGTCTAATTTGAACGTCTTAAATTAATTTAGTTTTTGATTAAAGTTATATAAATGTTTCATTTACCTTGGCTGGCGGCCGGGGTTCAATCCTCGGTCCCGGCACAGATTTATCTGATTACCAAACCCTTCCTTCACCTCTGACAAGACATCTTGTGAATGTGGGGAATGCCAGGCCTCCACCGTGGTTCGGATTCCACGTTAAACTGTAGGTCCTCCATTTCATCTCCCAATCACCCTACCATTACACTTGCAGCGGTGTTGCCATGGTATCAATACCATGTTGATACCTTTCTCCTCCAATTTAGTGTGAGCCATATTTTATAATAACCAACCACGTCTTAGATAATGCACGATTTCTGTACGTCTGTCTGCAAAGCGCTTCATAGCCCCGGTAGGTGTGGGTGGACCGACCCCTTAACTATTGGTTTTTATCACCCTCATGTGTTATTTTTGACTCTGGCAAAACGAGACATAAAAAAAAACTTGTAGTAAGCGGGGTCGTTGTGTTACGACTGCTCCAAATAAGAAGTCGCCTCTTGGGACGTGGAGTGCAGGCAGGCAGGCAGACGGGAGATTGGGCAGCTGAGTCGAACGCATGCAGATGCGCGGGAAGAGTACGTCTATATAGGTCATCTGAATGCCGTCATACACAAACCGGTTTAGATGCAGGCTACTTGACAAGAGGCACGACTGACAATACCTAACAATACCCCAGATTGGAAACAACAAAGATCTAAAGAATAACTCATTAGCATACGACGTAAAAAAAATATATATATATATTTTTACAAGTCATATTTAGTTTCCCAAGCTTAATTACCCGCCTCGGTGGCGTAGTTGGCTAACGCGCTAGTCGTGTTGAGCTCGACTACTGAGGACGGGGAGATCGAGGTTCGAATTTCAGTCGGGTGAACTGGGGGTGGTTTTTCTTAAATGGTTTTCCACTCTCTCTCCACGCAAATGCGGGTTAAATTCCTCTAATTCAACCTTCCCAATTCCTAATCCATTAGAGTATATAGTAGTTAAACCGTATAACCCGAACGTGTAGTAAGACGCGGTGCTAAATATTATTATTATTATCAAACTTAATTGGTAATTTTCTGACAAGATAGAGGCTATGATGACCAATAGACCCAGTCAAATATTTTAGTAAAATTTAAAGTCTGAGGTATATTTTATTTAATAGTTATTTTGTAGGTCACTTTCACTATGTCATTAGATTATTTTACCTTAATTTTAGGGAACCCTGGTTCAACTCTCATTCTGCTAATTAATATGTTTTCTATTAATATAACGGGTGACCTGGTGGTCTAGGGGGTAAGGTGTCAGACTTCTGTGCTGGGGGTCCGGGGTTCAATTCTTGGTCCTGGCACAGATTTATCTGATTACCAAACCCTTCCTTCCCCTCCGACAAGACATCTTGTGAATGTGAGGAATGCCAGGCCTCCACCGTGGTTCGGATACCACGTTAAACTGTAGGTCCTCCATTTCATCTCACAATCACCCTACCATTTACACATGAGCGTAAGTGCGTATAACCTGAACGGGTAGTAAGACGCGGTGCTAGTAATATAACCTAAGAGTTCGTTCTCTTATCAAATTATTGAATAGTTATGTGCTAAGGTTGGGTGTTAAGTGTTGGATATACTGCCGTAGGATGAGTCGGCTAAGTCGTGTGCTAGGTAGTATAGTTTCCATGACAATAAAGTGTTCGTTAAATAATCTAATAACTTAACAAAAATTAGTTGTTTAGTTGCAAAAGGGGCTATCAAAAGTTGAGAGCTCACTCATATTTAAATATAATTTTTGCAAGACTTGGAAAGACAAACTTCAACATCATCAGGATTCGAACTAAGTTATCTCAAAGATGATTGGCTAAATATCCTTGAAATACCAATTCCTCAGTAGTTACATTCATGACCTAAGACGTGAAATATGTCAAAATATTGAGACATTTTCATAAATATAATCTGCGTGTAAAATGATAATCAGATTAAAGCTTAAAACAAAATCTCCAATATTAAGTAATTATATGGGCTTGTAAATCATTGCTCCTAATATTCTTTAACAATTTAATATCATATAAATTGTGCACATGTGCTGGTGTGCTTAGTGTGTTAGCTGATATATGTGCTTGGGTTTAGAAAGTTTGTAAATCAAGTGTGGAACTAATCTTAAACCTATATTCTACAAGGGCATCAAAAATTCAACTGTCACAAAAACTTCTAAAATTCATAAAGTTTTATTAGTTTTTTAAAAATATCTTAATTTTTCATAAAGTATGTTTCTTATTTACATTATTTATTTCAAAAATTAAATCATATTTTTAACCTTTGGGGATTAAAACAAAATAATTTTTAATTTTCCCCCCAAAGAATTAGATCGACACAAACATTAAAAATAGTTTTGTTAAGTTCATTTCAATTTAATGATTAACCTTGTTTTGAGTTTTATATTGGAAACCTATCTACCAATCATTTTCCTCACAACGTAGACATACTTAACACATACAATAATAATAATATTTAGCACCGCGTCTTACTACCCGTTCGGGTTATACGTTTTAAGTACTAATTACTCTACTGGATTAGGAATTGGGAAGGTTGAATTAGAGGAAGTGAACCCGCATCTGCGCGGAGGGAGAGTGGAAAACCATTTAGGAAAAACCACCCTGAGTTCACTCGACCGAGATTCGAGCCTCGATCTCCCCGTCCTCAGCAGTCGAGCTCAACACGACAAGCGCGTTAGCCAACTACGCCACCGAGGCGGGTCTTAACACATACATATATTTGGAGGAAAGAAAGGCAACATTAGAGCAGGTTTCCTTGTCAGGAGGTCTGTGTGTATAGTTACACATAGTGTTATAAGTACCTAGAGGCAAAGTATGAGTCTTCCGAGGGAGACTGTGGATTTATGACGGAAGATAAGGACTCCCCTACCGATAACCGGTTTCTCTACGCCACCCGATCGTTGAAAAATAATAACCCTTTCTGCCATACCGAACAATACTCAACTCTCTTAGTTCTTCTTTGGGGCGATGGAGAGAGGTGGTGCGGTGGGGAGGGGGGGGGAGTAAAAAAAACGGAATTCTTAGAAAAAGATCCGACAAAGTATTTTAATGTTTTTGTATGTGTAACTTATCTGTTTTTTTGTGTTACATTTTTTTGTTCCTTCATATTGAACATTGATTAATTTCACTATAGTGCTACTATCTTAAATAAGATAAGCTATTAATTTAACATAGAAATTTCCTGGCTCTTTTTTGACTATAAAAAAAGTTTAAATTTTGAAAGAATTTTAACCAAATTATTAATGGTGGAGGAGTAAACGAATAGAGGAGTTTGGTTGACTAAATAACTAGTGATAAAAAAGTACATATACAGACGTTCAGAAAAAACATGGGAGGACAACACCCAACTCGGTGGCGTGGTAAGCTAACGCGCTAGTTTCGTGTTGAGCTCGACTGCCAAGGATGGAGAGATTGAGGTTCAAATCTCTATCGGGCGAACTGGGGGGTGGTATTTCCTAAATGGTTTTCAACTCTACCTCCACGCAAATGAGGGCTTACTTTCTCTAAATCCAACCTTCCCAATTCCTAATCCATTAGAGTAACTAGTACTTAAGCATATAGCCCGAACGGGTAGTAAGACGCGGCACTAAATTAATTAATGAAAGGACAACCAAAAGGGTTGGTGTAAGGTCACTTTTTAGTTTAAAGTACTGGTTTCAATCCCAGCCAGGTGGCATTATGGAGTTTTTTTCCATTTTATTAATACCCAATTCCCATTCTCTTACCACGAAATTAAAAAAAAAATCATTTTTTTTAAAACTATATCATTTGACCAGTTTAATGGACCAAAGATGTAATTAAAATATTTATGGTACTTTTATTATTTTTCTCTTTACAAATTCTGATAGGATAATCATTAAAATAGTAGTTCCACTATAAGTATATTCGTTACAAAAACCATAGGTGTGATATTATATTTGTTTGTTTTTAAAATATCGTTTATTTAACTACCGTATCTGAAAAACGAAAGAGCTGGCTAACGATTTTTTTTAATCGGCAAATAATTTAATCAGATCTTAAATATAAATGTTTAAGTACATTGATGTAAAAAGTTTTGTTCAAAATAAGCAAAAGTAGAGAGGTGCAGAAAACCAATCACGTGATTGATACCTAATATTGATGATGTTAAGAATAATAAATATGAAACTTTGTTTATTTTTTTTAGATAGATTACTTGTAAACTAAATCATAATCATTTCTGATAACTAAAATCCACAAATAGCAAAGAGTAAATTGAATAAAACTTTGTGGTTATTTTACTTAAGTAACCTACTTACTGAATAAGGGGATGTAGAGCATTACCATTTTGTTAAGTTTTAAATAAAAAAAGGGCCACTTCTATAGTATATAAATAATAATTATTATTTATTTAAATCTAGAACTATATTTACAACTAAAATTAGTTTTTATGAGTATTGCTTAAGTAAAAAAAATGTGGTAAATTAGAACAAGCGATTTATTGAAGAATTGAGGTAAAACTGGAATACATTTTTTTTTCCCCAACAAAGCACATCGGATGATTAGTGAGAGCCATTGTTGCCAATATATTTAAGGACTTTTTTCTTTTTCTCAACGAATTTTACTAATATCATTATCATCCATTTGGAAAGTACTTAGGGCTAACCCTTGATGAGGGAAAGTGAAAGTAGCCCTATTACAGGTTTAAAAAAGTCTAGCCCCATTCTAGATTTTGTTTAAGGCTGTTTATTTATTTATGTGCTCCTATTTCTACCAAGCTATTTAAATATCTAGTATTAGAGAGTCCAAAGTAGCATAATATCTATAGTTAATTCATGGGCTGAGATAACCATATGGCTAGAAACTATCCACGCCAATATTACCATTATATAAAGTATTAAATTATGTATATGCAATAAACACAATAGGTGGAAACGTTGACTATAGGCATATGTCTATATCGATTATTTTGGTTAACTTGTGATAGAGAGGTTAGAGTTTGAATCCCAGTTGTTTATACAGAAGGTGATTGTATAAATGTAATAAATTACATTGCGGTTTTATCATTATAGGCATATCTCATCTCCACTCTAGTTATAATGTATTTCCTATTTTATTAACACCTTATATACAATCTAGAATATTTCATTAAAGTATTTTATTTTAAACATATCTGCTAGGCCTACATTTAAATTAAAAAATTATAGTCCGTTTTGAAAACATTCAAAATTCTCCCTACAGCCATATGCCTATTTATTTCAAGAACATTCCAACATATAGGCCTAATACTAGAGGGGAGTCAACTTGCATAGTTTTTACCCAAAAGCAAAATATTATATCCCTGATAAAAGATATTGGTTTTCTCTAATAGGATTTCTCTATATTTTCTTTAAAATTTAACCTCATATTCTCTCTAATTGGATTGGGTGTTATAACTTATTAATAACTCTCATTTAAGTACTAATAATATAAGTATACTTTCAGTCTTATAATAATAGTATGGTAAAATAATACATACTATTTCATATATAATGTATACATATATATCTAGAAAAATATACTGTATATAGCCTACACTATATAATATTTCAGATATATACCTAAAGTATAACTAGTAATACAGTTTAAGTGTAAAACATTTAGTACAAAATATTAGCCTTCATTATTTAGATCCTATCCAATTTAGTCCAACTAACTCATTTTAACAAAAATATTTTTTTTAAATAAATAAAAAAAACCTAGTGTAAGTCAACATTAATGCTCCCAGGATTTACGGGTAGTGTGTTTCCCTTTTGCTTCAAGGGGATGTTGAACAACTTCTAAAATAATCCTCAGTAATCCAGGCCAGGATTCTAACCCTGACCTCCTGTCACCCACACACCAGGATAATGACATATAGTCTATGCTGCCATCAATACGGATAGCTGTATTATATAACATTTTATATTTTACTAAATATGAGTTTAATGGGTTTATTGATTGAAAAAAAGTTTCTTTATTGGAAACTGATTTGATAAAAAAATTACAAAATATTTATCACATCCACGTCGACGCATTTTTTTTACATCTGCTACACCTGATTAGTGGAAATATCCCTTTCAAGAAATGGGCAAATTTCTGCTCATTCCGTGAACTGGCACCTTCGATCGATAATTTCACAAACTGAGCAAAAATTTAATAAATTTTGCCCCATTTCATGAACTGGAACTTATTTAACTATCTAATAGACTAGAACATTAACTGAAATTCGTTTAAAGATATTATATTACATTAATCCAAGCTAACTTAACCTAACCTGTCATTCTAAAATGATAAAAAGTTAAATTAACTAAAATATCAAACCTGCCCCTCCCTTGTCCATTACACCAGCTGGGCTAAAACCTGCCCAGTTCATGAACTGGGTAATTATAGCTGCTTAGTTCATGAACTGGGCAGCAAACCTCTGCACAATTAATGAACTGGATTTTTTTGTTGCCCATTTCGTAAAATGATTAAGAAGAGAGATTAGTTCACTGAATGGGCAGAAATTTGCCCGATTCACGAAGTGGGTGAATTTACACATGGGCGTCCAAGGGGATATATGCCTAGCAACATAGAAATAGACCTAGGAATATTTCTGGGGAAGGTTGGAGACGTTCTCCATGTTCAAAGTTAGTTCTACTCTCATTGTCATTGAATACTTTATGAAACATTTCTAGACTTTTCTAAAAAATATCCTGGTGGCAAAGCTAGTAAGTAAGTTATGAAAATAAATACTAATTTGAAGCCTTCTGGAATAAAATCAAGCCGATTTAATTAAAACTAAGTTAAGTCAAGTCTATTTACCTTTACTCAAATTAAACTAAGTCAGGTCAGGTTAGGTTAAACGACCTCACACGGCTAGTTATGTTAAGTACAGCAGAGTTATTTCAGGTCTAGTCCCTATAGCTCAATTTAACAATAATCTAAATCAAAAATACCTAATTTAAGCCAAATTTTATTCGCCCTTAAGTTTACGTAAGGTAAGTTTGGGTAAGTTAAAATTAAGTTAAGTTAGGTTAAGTCAAGTCATTCTAAAATAAATAAATATATTATTATTTTTAGCACCGCGTCTTACTACCCGTTCGGGTTATACGCACTTACACTAATGTGTAATGGTAGGGGGATTGTGAGATGAAATGGAGGAACACGGTGGAGGCCTAGCATTCCCCACACTCACAAGATGTCTTGTCAGAGGTGAAGGAAGGGTTTGGTAATCAGATAAATCTGTGCCAGGACCAAGGATTTAACCCCGGACCCCCAGCACAGAAGTCCGACACCTTACCCCTAGACCGCCAGGTCACCTTAAATAAATATAAAGTCGTGTAGTCGTGGTCTAGTGGTCTCAAATGTTGGACATGTTTTGCAATTGGTTTCTATTATTTGGGAGGCTTTGTGTATATTCCCTTCAAGGTTCACTTGGAGGGGGTTTCTCACAGCCTCTCCCCACGCTAATGCTGATGCATTTCCCTTAAGCTCCTTTCCTTATGTATAGCCTTTAAGTTAAAATATGACTGACCCCTGTGTTAAAAGGATTTCTAATTATTTTGGCATAAAGTTAGCAAAGTTAATGTCTACTTGAACTAAGATTTACCAAAATTATAGGCTTCTCTAGTGGAATTAAAAAGTGAATGAATTATTTAAATGTTTGTATCCCCTGGCCAAACTATCAGTACAATTAGGGACTAACAATTTAGATGCTTTTTTTTTTCTTTTGCGAGAAACATGTATTTAATAAGATTGGTGGAAAAATTGTTGAACATATTTTATATTTTTTAATGTATTATAAATCTCAGACAAACATTGTTCTAACTTTAATTTGTATATTTAAATATCTGTTATTTATTTATTTAAAACATAATACTTATGAAAATATTTTGATCTTCACATTTGGTAGTATAATATGGCAGAATAATTGAAGACGTACGTAGCACTTTTGATTTAAGAAAGGAATCATTATTGTTTATCAAGTTTGGTTGAAAACTATTTATATAGAACTTTATTAATAAGTCATGCTTTAGATGTATGGGCTTTCTTTAATTTTTAAAATTTTATTTTTATATATTTAAGCCTTTATCAGTAATTTATTGATTAAAAGTATTTTTTTACGACAAAACTATACATATAGGAGATCAGGCTTTCAGAGATTTGGCCGTCCTTGAAATCTGTGTCTAGTAAAACCAAAGGAACACACATGCTTATAGCATGTATGCACTAGGAAAATATTGGATGGTTTCATAATATTTTTTTTTAATACATCAAGGTCTAAAAGAATATTAAGAAGTGTGAGGAGCTAAGAACACTTTTATAAGAAATTAGAGGAGTTTATTAATTTTTTAAATATTTCTCCTCCTTCGGACAAGCAATTTAATTGTGTTCTGGATATAAACGTGTCTTTATCTGGAAAGTCTATACTTGAACTAGATTATTATGAGTTGTATTAATTTTTAGTTCATAATTTTTTAATACATGTCTATTTAAAGACTTAATCCAAGGAGTATATGTGAAGTGAGTAGTTATAGGATATGTACTTGCATTAGCGTGGAGAAGAAATGTGAATATCTTATTGATGAATCATATGTATGAAAAATCACTCACAACACTCTAGCCGAGATTTGAAGCTCATCCTCTAACGTGACCTTCTATCTAGAATATTGTTGCTTCTTTCTTTTTTATTCAGTATCACGTCTTACTACCCGTCCGTGTTATACACTTGTGTAATAATTACGCTGATGGTTTTAGAGATTAGGAAGATTACATTTGTAGAAAGTGTAGCAACATTTGCGTGGAGGGAGAGTGGAAAACTATTTTGTAAACCACCCTCAGTAAACCTTACTGAGATTAAAACCTCGATCTCCCTGTCACCGGCAGTCTAATCTACTGCAAGATTAGCGCGTTAGACCTTGCCGACACCGAAGCGGATTGGTATATTTTTAATTTGACGCCTGATCTGGTTATTTTTTTATAACTTAGTTTTTATCTTCGTTTTTCAAACTTCCGATACTGCTAGCTGTTAATTAATAAACCTAATGTATTAATATGTGTGCAAGGGGATTTGTTTGTAAACTACGTCTGATCCAAATCTTTAAGATTATTGCTTTGGTATCATTTACAAAATTCTGACAGATTCACTAATAATAAAGTAAGTTTTAAATTAATTTATCCAAACTCAAACTTCATCATGCCATGAAAATTGTTTAGGTTATATCTTATCACAGTATTCCAAACTATATTTATAGAATTATGTAACTATGTATTAATTAAAAAATAAAGGCCCATTCTTCCGATTCTACTTCAGTCATTTTATATTAACTCAGATCTTTGTTTATTTTTAATAAAGGTTTGGATCATTAGTCTTTTAATGAACGTTATTTTGAATAACTATTAAATAAAGTTGTATGATCTAGAAATAAAAAAATCCGATCTCTGATAAAATATATAAAACTATACATTATATTAAAAATAATTTTAGTCTGTTTGTATAATATTTTAAAATAAACTATAAGTAGCTTAATATTAATTTTTTTATCATTAATATGTCCATATTGGTATCTACATGCGCTAATGCAATCATTGATGATAGTAGAGACTACCCCATTAAGTACATAATTATTTAAAATAACAATGCTCTATTATATAAAACATCTGTTTTATTCTTTATTTCAAAAAAGTTCTAGATATTGATTATATTTATTTTAACGATGCATTACTGTAAATTCATTTTCAAAGTTAGCATAAATATATGAGTGTCATAAAAGATTATACTAACAAATTAATTAAATAATACAAAAGATAAATAAATATGAAATATGGGATCACTTCTTTATAACTTTGATTAACTAGGCGATGGCCACTGTATAGTATATTTTTTCAAATTCACAGAGAAAGTTCTTAAATTGTAAAACTTATATCACTTTAGCATTATGTTAACCAAGATCGATTTGAATTCAGTAAGACGAAACTAACTTGTTTAGTATTAAATATTCAAAAAATTGCAATTCATGTTTTAAAAAGTATATAGTTCGAATGAAATTATAAATTTAATCTAAAATGTTGTAAAATTGGAAGTCATCTATTAGATTGCCTTGACAAAATTGCGCTTGTCTTCAATCCATCAATACATTTTTTTTTGTGGTCACAAATTTTCAGAAAACAGAAGCCCACCCATTGGTTCATGAAACTGTGTCTGTTTACACATCTATTTTCTTCACATAAATTAACCAGGATCCTCAATTTGTTTTGTTGTTAGAGTTAGACCCAATGACAAAGTGAGGTCTAATGCGTCCATTATTAACTCAAATATTGACCAGGCTTTCTTTCGGAAGGTATATTTGACAAAATAAATGATAGTTTAGCCCTTAATACAGTTTAAAAATAAGTTTAATTGGTATTCTGTGTCTTCCCACCAAACTAGAATTGAAGGTTTTATATACCAGTACGATTGCTATAGATTATTTTAGAATATAGATGTCTCTGTATTAATCCGGTTAGTACTAACCAAGGTTATGATACTATTTGCGTTCATTCTTCTAATTGGTTTTTTTATCACCTTATTTTACTACCTATCCACACATATACTAATTACTCTGATGGGTTATAGATGAGGATGGAAGCTAGCTACATTTGCGTGAATATAGAGTGGGAAATAATTTTAGGAAAAACCATCCTTAATAGACTCTATCGGTATTTGAATCCTAGCAGGCCCATATAACACGAAATTGAAGGATTAGAACGTCCGGTATTTAAAGCGGTTTTTCCACACATTTAATTTATATGCTTTATACCTGTGCATTGTCCTAAATTAAATTTTAAGGTCGTCTTACCTTATATCTCCTTATAACCTATATTAGCTCTGGCTGACGGTTTAATTGATATTGAATACATCACCTATTTATGTGTATACGACCCAGCATATTTCATCATGCTACTCTTAATAAGATATGTATAATTTCTCAAGCTATTTTTCAAATAGATTGAATCCAAAAATTAAATCAATTATTATTTTTTAGAGTAAAAACTAAATGTAACTATAAAGAGTAGTGTCCAAGGGGGAAGACCTTTCATAGTTATTGATTATACTTTGTACAAATACTAGCAATAATAAAAATAAAACTGTATTGTTTAATTCACTTGTAACATTATATTGTATTTTTACGCGAAAGAGATATTTTTGTAGATACATGTACAAAAAAACAATTGATGGATTTATATTTGATTTGAATATTTGACTTAAGTTAAGTGCGTTTTCCTTACTAATTTTTTAATGAAAATTGTTAAATGTTTTTAGCTCAGGTAGAATAAAAATTGGTTTAATTCCTTAGTAGTAGTTTACTCAAGTAGCAGTCCGCCCTCACCACGCCTGTTCGTCTACTGTACAACTGCCGAATAATCTCACCAATGTCACAACCACTTGACAGCAAGTATTTGCTAGATAGTTGACACTAGCTTCTTCTCCAAGTCAATAGTGGTACCCCTGGAGTATGGGAGGTAATCTTAAAAGATTGATAGCAACCACAAATAAAAATTCTAAAAAGTGTGGCTAGTTTTAATAGGGTAAGTAAATAGTATTTTCTCAGCTCAAGAAGCACAATAGTCAGTGTTATTATTATTATTATTATTATTAGCACCACGTCTTACTACCCGTTCGGGTTATACGCACTTACGCTAATGTGTAATGGTAGGGTGATTGTGAGATGAAATGAAGGACCTACAGTTTAACGTGGAATCCGAACCACGGTGGAGGCCTGGCATTCCCCACATTCACAAGATGTCTTGTCAGAGGTGAAGGAAGGGTTTGGTAATCAGATAAATCTGTGCCGGGACCGAGGATTGAGCCCCGGCCGCCAGCACAGAAGTCTGACACCTTACCCCTAGACCGCCAGGTCACCATCAGTGTTATTGATTCGGGAGCTGTTTTTAAACGTGTATTAACATATAAACCTTTGCTATTTATTTCTCTAAACGTTATATCAGTCGGGGAGTCTTAGTCTCACAGTCTACTTTGGTGCTACGTCCCTGATACTTACTATGGGTTTTAAAGAATAACTAAATTTGAGATTATTGCTATTTTTATTTATTATTATTATAATTATTCAGATTTTAGACGCAACACTAGCTTAATATCACCAACATACTTCAAAACAACCTGTAATATTTAGTGGAATGAATCACAAACTGTCTCTGAATAGACAGGCCGGAGTTTAATCTCATTCTGGTTACATAATAGTATTTTCGATTCACGCTTCAGATAAATGTAGGTTGATTTTTTTTTATAATTCAGAATTATATTATTGTTACACAAGCTAATGTAGCTTAAATAGTTTAAAGGTCATTACATTGGAACTTAACCTTATTTCAATTAGTGAAACCAAATAGTTGGCCTATCACTAACAATAAATCCTAAGGATTTGAGAAGAAAGTGTCAAGTTATCTGTGATTTATAAGTAGCAGGTGCTAATAGCTTGGAAATAGATCACCGCAGAAGAGAAACTAAAGTGAGTATGAATACAACAACGAATTACTCAGTGTGCACGAAGACTAAGTGTCAAATTCACAGGGGAGTGTGGATTTGAATCCAGGTTTGGTGTACTGGAGGTGGCTTTTCCTATATAGTGTCTCAATCTCGTTCTCATAAATGTGGCTACATTTCCTCCAGATTCTACCATTCTTATTTCTACCGCACTAGTCTTATTTTAATGCGGGTAATAAGATGCAGTGGTAAAAAAATAACTAAAGAATTACAATAATAAAAATAGTAAGTTGGTAATGCCAACTAATAATAAAGCACGAAGAAGCTTACATTTAGCATGTTACAATTAGAATTGTTTATTTGGAAATACTAAGGCTATTGGGCAATTATTAATATAAAGTAATGTTATAAAAGTATAGATATTAGAATTAAATGAAATATATTCCTAATTGAATAAATAAATATATCATTAAATGAAGTTAAGAGATGATATATATATACATATATGTATTACAATATATATATATATATAGCACTTGATTGTATATATTCAAGATTAAGTAGTGAATATTAAAACCATCTATAGTTAAAATTTAAAATATATAAATATATTTATATTTGAATACACATGAGTCATAATTTAAGTTATTGTTGTAGGGACCTCTCACCATCAGGTTTAACATTAACACTTAAAATTATGTATTATATTTAAACTATTTATGTTTTTCATATTTCACCCTTGTATGTCTACAGTAAAATGCATTTACTAAGGAATCCCACTCTGGTTAAATTAAAAGCTATTTAAAGCTCAACAGTTCACGTCTAGGTAATAATAGGTACCAATCTCACTGGTTCCAGTTTTATGGTGAGAGTTTTTTTTTAAAATTTGGCAAACATGACAAGAATTCGGATACATTTACATTAAATTATGCCTTATCCATCACTACCCCATTAGTAAACACAAACAGAAGTCCTGGGCATGAAATAAGAAGTGGTTTTAATAAATAAGATAGAACCGCAGATTATGCTCCAAGAACTAATTTAAAAAAATAGTTTGTGCACGTCTAACTAACAAAAACTGTTTAAATATTAGGTATGGGTGGTAAATTTATTTAGTTTAGGAACCTAAATATTTTATATAATTAATTTTTAAAAAGTAGTGCTAGAATAGAATTATTTGAATATCCTTAAACACCGATATTCAAAATACCGTAGGCCTAATTTTTATTTTGTAATAACTTTGTATTCATTGTCTAGTTGTAGCATGATCGTTCTAATAATAGTTTATTTTATTTCCTGATAAATTTTCATTTGAGCTTACCGAGTGTAGTTTCAATACCTGTCCCTCAAATAAGATTATAAGAGGTATATAAGCGCTTAAGATTGATGTCGTGGCTTTCTTGTCACTGACCGAATCAAAATCACTGAATTAGAATTAGGAAGCTTGCGGTTGTTCAAGCTTAGTTCTTTAAGAAAGTTAACTAGTTATTTGGATTTTACTAAAACTAAATAGGACTGTAGTTTCTGTTAATAGAAGATATGTATTTTTTTAATGACAAATTCAAAACTAATGTGTTTTTGTCTATGAATATATGTTTTATCCCATATGTTAGTTGTATCGTATTTTCTGTAAATGCTCTTTACTAGTATTGTAGATATATAAAATATATTTGTAAGAGAAAATAGGGTCAGGGCTGGGTGTCAAGAGAGTTTATCTAGAAAAGACCAATGTTAAATTTATTATGTTCATTTCTTTAAATTTAAATGATTTAACTTAATAAAATATTTAGATTATGTTTTTAGTGTTTATTTAAGGATTTGATTAAACATTTAATTATTTTTCTACAATATATACTTTTATTGATTTATAAATCCCATATCAGCTAAGCAAAGAAATGGAAGTATAAAATTAACGTTTTTCTCCATATCAGTCAAAATAAGTTTAATGAGATTATTTATTAAAATATATAGGGTAAACTTTAATTTCACAATGGTTGTTTGTATATGCATTTCCGGTAATTATTTATAATCTTGATTGTGAATATAAAGTTTCGAAAATTAAGAGCTTGGACCATTTTTAACAGTGTTAGCCTTAACTAACATAAATTAATTATTTTTACGAATCTGTACATAAACTATTTAATTTGAGACTATTAAATTAACTAACCATAAATGTAACTTTCTTCTAGCCTAGTCATTAAATCTAATATATCTTGGGAAATAAATTTTATATTATTACTTATTTTATTGGTAAACATTATTATTTGGCTAAAACTAGAAGAATAATTATTTAAAAAAAAGGATCAGCATTTTAAGATTGATTAAATTAACTAACCAAGCATATCTATATAGTGACAACATAAGATAGGTTATTGATAAATGAAATTCATGGATGTATTAATATTTTATTAATAAATTATTTAAATGACTTTTATTTAAAATGATAACTAGATAGTTTTTATGTTTATTTAACATAAACATCAAATGATAAAACACTCAAGATGTAGTAAAAAATCTTAATGGTAAAAATAATAAATTAGAATATGCATTCAATTGTTAGTTAGAAATTGGTTAATATGTATATATTTTTTAAAAAATATATAGATTTATAATTATAAGATACTAATTTGACCCCACTGCTAAGCCACACTAAAATCATAGTATAGATATAATATAAAAGTTTTATTTTATAATACCCTCTATGATTGAATCATCATGGAAACCACACGCGAAGAACAAAATAAATACTACTAGAAATCTTGCATTAGAAATAAAAGTGTACTTTGCTCATTTAGGCCTACACTACATTTTAATACCTATTAATACTCATATAAGATGTTTCATACTAACACTTTTGTGAAACATATTTTCAAACAAAATTCTTTTTGGAATATATCTACTGAATATGTTTTAAATTAAATATATTTTCAAACCCTCATATTTGTATCTCTATATTAACAATATTTAAAGATCATCTAAACAATAAATTTGCTGCTAGTTAGTCACTTTCTTATTTAAATGAAATATTAATTTTCAACGAAAAACAGTTTTAAATATTAAAAGCCCCTACCACTAACCATTAGTTTATTGCTAAGAAAACACAAATTAAAAATACTATATGAAATAAATAATTTGAGTCTGGATATTAATAGAACGACTACTCTATGTTTCTATAAAGTTAAAATATACATAATTTTTGAAATATTTTACTCGCTATTTTAAATATTATACGTGTGGCTAAAGTTGTAAAGCCATTTAAAAAGTTCTTACAAAATAGTCAAATAATATATTATATCACATAATAGCCTATAAATAGATAGAAAAATCAATACCAGAGGTGTTTGGAACAACAATACAACATTATCATAACCTTTAAATATTGGCTAAGTATGATTTTTAAACAGCAAAAACTTATAAGCAATTGAAAATAACATGGCTTTGCCAAACTCTTTCAAACTGTAGTCAAATAGAATATTTGTATTATATTCAGCGTGACTTGAGAGTTACCACTTAGACCTTCTTTGGTAGTAAAAATATTTGTTACACCTACATTCATTTCAATTATAAAATAAAATGCTATTTGCTATAAAAATGAAAACATGAAAACACATTAAGGCATGCATGTCATAAATAACTTTAATTTCTAGAGAAAAATTACATTTAAAATAATAGATTTTTACTACGAAAATGTTAGATTAAATATATCCTTACTATCCACTGTATGCAATTTTAATATGTGAGCGATATTATTTTTCTATAAGTAATCTTATAAAATATTTTCCTGCAATTATTTGAATACAATTTGATATTTAAGTTTTGCATTTAAATATTTTGATATTCTAGAACTATGTTCAGCTATTTATTATGTTTTAAATTTATTTGCTAGAAAACTAAATATATTATGTTTAGGTTTCTTTCTATAATAATATTCATGCAGGTGTGTGTTTTTTTGTTTTTACCTATCACCCCAAACCAATATACATAATTTAACACAGCACCAACTAACATCATGCAATAACTTTACAAACATAAACATATTTACCTAGGCTGTTCGTGAATAATTATGACTATGGATATTTGAACTGAATTTTAACAACGGTAATTATAATGGTTTTTGTCAAAATTATGAAACAGCACCAAGACTCAGTAATGAATAATTATCTTGGGTGCCGTGTTCCATGAAGAATATTAAAAAAAAAACTATATTACATCAGGTAATTTTACCAGGGCTAAGTCATAAAACCTTGAAAGCTATCTGTTTTGAGTACATAAATGTTATTACAATAAGTGAACTGACTCACCTGTAATTCGTTGACTAGCTTCTCTGTCATCATCTTAGAGTCCGGAGTTGGTGACCCACCAACGTCGACAGGATTTGGGATGTTGCCGTTGTTGGGAATTGAGTTTACTCCAGGGGGGTTACCGCCCCCTCCAGGAAGCTGGTTACCATTACCGCTTACAGGAGTTTGTCCTCCCGCGGTTGCTTGCTGCTGTTGCTGCTGTTGTTGTTGTTGCTGTTGTTGTTGTTGCTGCTGTTGTTGTTGCTGTTGATGTTGTTGCTGCTGTTGTTGTTGCTGTTGATGTTGTAAGTTTGGAGCCGGTGGTAATGACGGTGGCGGACCCCTCGCTTGTTGCCAAAAGTCCGAGTTCATCTTGAACACGGACCTCGCCGCCTGCTGTTGGACGTCTGCAGACATCGCGGTGGCGTGGTCGATTGGCAAAGGGGTCGCGCGGAGGTCTAAAGGGGTTGTTGAAATCGTGTTGAACGTGACGTCCGCAATCTTGAACAGATTAGAAAGAATCTCTTCACGCAAGTAGAAATTCGGGGTAAACTCTTCTCCTCCGATTCTTTGATTTCCTCGTAGTTTGTTCTCTTCTGATTGAGGAGTAATATTGAGTTGCTGTTGGTATTCAATCGTGATAGTTTTTCAAAACTTGTTATAATTATTGATTGTGGTGTACTTTTATATACACCATAAATTAAAGTGTATTATATTAGGTTTCGGATAGGCTATCAAAGGGAAACAGAAATAGGTTAAACAAATATCTAAGTCGGTAGGAAATTCATGGAGGGATGTAACGAATCAAGAAAACTTTTAACCGATGAGTTTGATATTGGAAAGGATGGGGGGTGTAAAGTAAGATTTGAATGGTGATATTAACTTGTAGAATTGATATTGGCTACCACTTACTTTGATGTATATATGTTATACGATACTTAGTTGTTAGCGAGGATATGTTTTCTTTTGATATCCTGCTAATACTCTTCTTATTTTTTCCTGTACTAGTTTTAAAATATATGCTATGCAATTGTACGTTTATTTTGCTATGTGTTGTTATAGCATCTGTTATTGGTAGTTTGTTGTATTTAACCACTTTTGCTAAATAGTTTATGAATATGTTCCAAGCCACTCTAATTCGGTCTGGATTCTATTAGAAAATAAGTAATCCACTGATATTTCACACACGCAGAATATCATCAATCTTAATGAAAGATGGGCAATTGATGCGATATTGATACTTTGAGACGAAGACTTGGTGCACTTTCTAGTCAAGTTCTGGTAGAAGAGGCGATGAGAAGTGCTTGTAGTCCTACGTGCTGACCCTCTTTTTGGTTTTTTTTTTCTCTTCGTAGAACAGTTGATAAGGGTTGATCCTTTCTTGGTGGGTCAGTCAGAAGGGGGGCTGAGAGGGTTTGGATTTGGGGATCTTGTCAGTAGCTCCCTCTTTCAAAAGATCCAAGTTCTCTCAAAATAAAGGTTTTGAAAATCTGAAAGCATAAAAGAATACACTATTAGTTTGGAAATTAAAGAAACACACAATACATGAAAAATTTAATAGTCATTTTTGGTAAATATTTATACAAATATAGTATTTTTTATAGTCATCCCAACGAGTTATAAATTTATGTAAGATTATTACATTAAGTCGCCCAAATAGCTAGTCTAAGTTTTAAATACGCTTAAAAAACGTCCAATATATATAAAGGACATATTAAAAGAATCAATCCAACAATGGTAAAGTGAAATATTAATGTTCTGAAACTAGTTTGGCCTCCCTTCAATTTTGACATGCACCCCACTATCAAACATGTTTCCCGATCCCTCCCTAGATGGCAGTTGATGTACAGAACACAGATCACAGCCAACGCCACTTTGTTCCCAAACATTCGTGGAAAAGTTGGCTAAGTAGTCACACTCTTGAAAGAAAGGTTACAGAGAGTAAACATATTGTCTCAAATAGTGGAATGGTGTTTCCCTTGAAATGTTGTAAACTATATTTATAAAGTAGCAAATAATTATAGTAATTCATATGATCAAATGGGATTTATTTTTTAGTATACGTTTGTTAAAAAGATAACAAGCCCTAAGATGTTATCTAGATCTCATCAAAATCTTGGGGTATTAGTGCAATAGATGATTTATTTGATCAATAGTAAGTTTAAGTTGGTAACGACACATTGTACCACGTTTACACCAAACCAAACCATTATTATTAAATATAAATCTCCAAATGATCGTTATTATTAAAATAGTTGTAATAATAAACACGTGATAATAATTACACAAATAATAATATACACTAGACGATTCACATATTCTTACTTGTCACTTAATAACCAACACCGTAGTTGTAAATGTGAAGAAAGTTGAACTAAATAAGCGAACAGTTTGAGTGAGTGTCGAATGTTACGGTTCCCGAGGTTGTCCTGGGGTGTGTGTGGAGCGTGGTGCTAATATCGCTTACACTGACTCGAAAGTAACGTGGTCGACGTGCTCAAGGAATCTAAAGGAGGAACCACGCTACGCTCTCTGGAGGAGCGACTTTCTCAAGAGGGTGCTGCTATTCAACTGCTAAGTATGTGACGAAAATTCGCTCTCATCCCCTTTGGTGTCTTAGGAGTGTAAGAAGAGGTGGAGGGGGGAGGGAAGTCTTGTCTCTATATAACAACACAAAACACGCGACGCGGTAACGACGAAGATGAACGTATAGAGTTCCTCTCAAACCTCCACACACACACAGAGACATACACATGCAGACGCGCGAACAAGACGACCAGCTCCCGCGAATAGACACTACCGCCTTCCTTGTTTCTTCTCCCCCACCCCAACTTCTCAGAGGTTGAAAACTACCAAAAATTATTTGGAACGACCCGCCCCCTCCTCCCCCATCACAGTACCGACGGTGGTGAAAACGTCTCTTCCCTTTCTGAATACAGGAGTGAACTAAGGAAAACCGTAAACGTCCTAAAAAAAAAAAAATCTTGCAAATATTTTTTTTTTAGGTTTGACGATTTTTTCTTTTCGACGCCGTTGTCGATGCCGGCGTCGGCTGTAAGACTGGAAACGCGTCCTTCCGTCCCGACGACGGACCGAACAACTGAACATCTAGAAAAGGGGAAGAGAAACGTCAGTTCTTCCCTTATTTTAGTTCTTCTTCTTCTCCTTTTCTACGATGTTTTACTTTTTTTCCACGACGCCCTCCCCTCCACGATGGGTGAAAAAAAAACAAGGTTCTTTCTCCGTCGCTCTCCCCTAAGAACTCCAACCCTTACTCTTGTGTATGGCATTCCCTCCCTCAACTTCCCCCACTGCTTCTTCCAATACACGGAGTAAGGGTAAGGTAGAGTCAAGGCATACAGCCACATCTAAAACACGGGGGGAAAGGGGTGGGGATCTAAGTGAACCACTCATCCGTAAAAGGGTGCAAGTCCGAGGGGATTTTTTTTACATGAAATTTGTCTTTAAAGTATAAACTTGTCGAATCATGGTCATTTCTTTCCCGTCGATTTATGTTTCCTGCAGTCCTCAATATTTTGTGTGCTTAAAATTATATAAAAAAAAATACAAATTAGGTTTTTTTTCTCATGAATGTATAAAATAAGTAGAAAAAAATAACTATTTTTTCGGTATAAAAGAATTTCGTAAATAAAACTATTGGCTAATATCTTATATGTATAAGTTCGATGTATTTAAAATAAGATAAGAATTTCGTTTTGTTTGTACCTATACACAAATTTTTATTTTTAAGAATCGACAATCTTTTTAGTTTTTGACAATATTCGAATGTCCAAGGATGCAGGTCTTTTCCTAGTCTAACTGTGCCCTTTTTACACTAATCCATGCGTTCGTCTCTTGAAGAGCTACGTCTCCACGGAGGCCCCTCTCCTCCCTCCCCCGCACCTTTCTGCTCACACCCCCTCCTCCTCCCCTATCAGCCGCCCCCTTTTGCAGATCGTTTTCTTTCCTCAGAACAGACTCCAGCACGGTCTATTCCTTACGACTCTCTTACGCGCCTGCGCACTCACCAACGACGCTCGGCAAGACTTGGAACGACGACGACGCTCGCCTTTTCTCTCCCCCCCCCACTTAAGCCTTATAGCCCCCTTCTCTGCCCCCTACAAGCCCTTAGCAAAGAGGGGAAAAAGGAACAGGGAGAGAAACGACAGAAAGACGGAGAAAGTAAAATACAAAATTAACCAAATAAAAAATCAGTTTCTTTACCGCTCTCTGACACCCACATACAAACACACATTATTTCCCATTCGTATCCATCTTTCTGTCACGTAATACATTTTTTAAAAGTAGATTTTTAATGCATTTTTTTAAATACGTATTTTTCTCGTTATTACTTTCGATGACTGTTCGCTTTCTCCTCCTCTTCCCTTGCTTCATTGTCGTGGTAGGGGTGTTTATCGAGAGGGGAACTAAGACTCCTAGAAAAGGGGAAAGGGTTATAAGGGAGGGTAGGACGGCGGGGGATGACCGGTCGCCGCTTAGAATCACTCCACAGAGATTTGGGGAGAGTCTGTGTTCAGAAGCTATCACGATGCACTCCTCAGACGACTGTGAACACGAAATCCTCCTCCTCTCTTACCTGAAGAGTCACTTTTAGACGCGGGTCATTATCTTGGATAGAACTCGCACAGGTGGGCACGGGGACTATGTGTCTAGCTCATCTTGTTTGGATTAACAGTGACGGGGAGCCTGGGGTTCAGAATCTTTGTCATGTGCACTACGTATGTTTTTTTTACTAAATTATTTCCTTCACGCAAATGTGGGTACGCTTGGTCTGAATTCTACCTCCATCATACCTAGCCTATTAATATAGCTACATGCGTATAGCTTGTATAGATAATATGATATGAAGAAATACTATTTAGGATATGGCCGAAGAGACGTAAGTCATGTTTTAAATAATAAATGTGATGTTATTGCTCTACTCCCTCAACCACCTTAAAGTATTAGAGTTGTAGAAACTTAACTTGTATATATATATATAAAATGAATATACCAAATGTTATCAACCTATGCGTGAAAATCAATAACAAAAAACATTGAATAATTTAATTATTGGTAAGATGTAGACCGTCACCCAAAATCTTTTATAAAGATCAATCTATTGTTCAGTGCCAATCCTATCAATAAGTTCGAAATTGAATACTAGTTAAGATTTTATTTTCATCGTTCTAATAAGATCCAAACACAATATATTCAATTCAATAAAATTTTAATAAAAAGAATATACCAGTGGTAGGTCCGACACCTTAGTTATGTCAGTAAAGCGTCTGTTTTATTCCTTCTGAAGTTGGTAGGTATTAAGGCGCACGACACCAAAATAATGACTAAATTTATCTGGAAATATATTAATCATAATTAAGCTACAATTATAATTTTAACTGCTTTGCTATATGTTAATGTTACACCACTTTTCATCACCTGTTCGGGGTATACGCATATAAAACTACGCTAATCAAGTAAGGATGTGGAGGGTATATTTTGTATAGGGCGTGTACCGACATTTGCGTATAGGGACAGTGGAAACCAATTATGAAAATCCACTCTCTCGGCACCCCGCTAGGATTTTAACCCGGACCTCCTCGTCACCGCCAAACCAGTCTAAATGAGGTTGAGATGTTGACCACGTGTCCACCATCACGGGTTATTTTACATTTAATTGAGAATAGAAATGAATCGTATCGATATTGATAAGTACATAAAAATGATAATAAACATAGAACGAGAGGAAAATAGCGAGTTGAATGGGTGAGAGAGAGAGAAAGATTGTTTGACTGTAAAAGGGGGGGAGGGGGGCAGCTAGGTAGGGCCTGTGGAACTAATACGATTAACTGAGGGGTAGTGGGGTACGTAAAGGCTCTCCACAGAAAAAGTGTCAAAGTCCAGTCCTAAGAGGGTGTGCAGGTGGCTATCGACTGGCAACTGGCTAGACAGCCAGCTACGTTCTGGCGTCAGCTCAGTACGCGCCAGTCCGAGCGAGGTTCCCCTTTACTGCTCTATATTTGAAGTGGGATGGAAGATCTCGCGAGTTAAGAAGCTATCGTAAAATTTGGAGTGCTGGGGGTTATATAAAATATATTTAAAAAATTTAAATTTATATTTTTCTACCAAGTCAAACTATACGTTCGGTATGAATGCATTTTTTGTAAGCTAATGGAGTAGAGGTGAGGAAGGTATCATTCAGAGGAAATGTATCCACATTCTCAAATAATGATAAAGTAGGAAGTCACTTATGAAAAAATAAAAACTCAGTAAAGCCAGTAAGGATTAGAATCCCGACCACTGTGTTAGCAGCAAACCAGACTAGACACTCCCAACATTTAATAGATAACCCACCTTGTGAGGGTCTCCTTATATTTATTAAGGTCTTGAGTTCAGTTTCAACTGAGGATAAAAAAAAAGACTGTTGCACTTTTGTTAAAAGCAATATGGGTGCATTTGTTTTCTAAGTTAAAATTTTGAAAAAACAAGCATTACATTTCTAAATTAATTGGATGCCCGATTTGAAATCAAACCAATGACGTTCCCTCCTAATATGGCTTCCTTGCTTACAGAGTTACGTTGGATCCACACATCATTATTAAGTTACCTCTTCATGGGTTTGTTTTCTTGGGCTTGGCCCACCTCAAAACCCTAAACTTTCACACAAGTGTTTTTTTTGTATTGTCCTTTTTAGCTCCTGGAGTCTAGCCACATGTATCGTAATTTTAGTGAAAGTATTTTGCTTACATGTTTGGTAGGCTAGTAACCTTAGTTCTTAATGTTCAGGAAAAAATCTCAAAACCCAATGATAACTTGTTCTAAAATATTGTTCCAGTACAAACATAGAATTTAATTTTCTTCACGTGGCGACCTCCAAATTTCTTCAATATCTGTAAAGGTTTCCTGTAATTTATTGACAAATATTTCTCTTCATTAAAATAAGTTTATTATATATTGCCACTTTGCTCATTATGGATATTCAGGAACGGTTGATATCAACATGTGAAGAAAATTAATCTCTGTGTTGGTACCGGAGCAATATTTTATTAATTTGAGCCAAAAAGTATATTGCCATAAAAACTGCAAAAAGACTGCCCTCTCCTCGCGCCGCCTTAAAATAAGATACTAACCTTATTCACAGACTTTGATAGGTTTTGATTTTCAACTACCCCATTTTTGTAACGGTAGCAGAAAAAAAAGAGATTGTTATATACCTAACGTTATATGAAGCTCTACATAACAGTTATTTGCAATATTTATTGTATTACACATACATGCATACCTAATAACGCCGCTCCCCCACGGAGTAGGCAGGAAACTATGCATATAAAAGCTTTGTACCTGAGCCATCCTCACAAACTTTCTAAACACTTCCCTTTCCTTGTAAACTCCGTTCGCTTCAACAGCATCCATACACCGAGTCATACACGCTCTTTTATTCTTAGAACTTAATGTTTCTCTTGTTCACACATTCGTACACCACATTTAGCCATGTACTACATGGCCTACCCCTTCCTTTTGATCCACACACTCTACCTTCATATATTTTCTTCGTCCCTCCATCCACAATAATCCTCTCAACAACTCTAAGCCCTCGTAAGATGATTATTTCACAATGACCTATGGGATTGTCTTTAAAACTGTACTCCTTCGGACCCGCCTCGGTGGCGTAGTTGGCTATCGTGCTAGTCGTGTTGAGCTCGACCGCCGAAGACGGGGATATCGAGGTTCGAATCTCGGTCGGGCGAACTAGGGGTGGTTTTCCCTAAATGGTTTTCCACTCTCCCTCCACGCAAATGCAGGTTCACTTCCTCTAATTCAACCTTCCTAATTCCTAATCCATTAGCGTAATTAGTACTTAAATCGAATAACCCGAACGGGTAGTAAGACGCGGTGCTAAATAATAATAATAATAATAATAATAATAATAATAATAATAATAATAATGTACTCCTTCGGCACCCATTCATAACCGACTCTGTTTATATGCGTTTTCTCACATATAGTTCTTATATATCTCATTCTAATTATATTGGTGTATATAAACAAATATGTGGGAAAATATATGATAATATCTTAACAGATTAATCACACTTTAACACATTCAAATTAAAATCCCTTACAAACCGTTTCCACATATTTTTTTTAATACTGCGTCTTAAGCCCACTACCCGTTCTGATTATAGACCTATGTACTAAATACACTAACGTCTTGGATATTATGAGGTTTAATTTAGAGGAAGAACACCCATATTTGATGACATATTTAGGGAAAGCCACCATCAGTGCACCCGACTGGGATTGAACCCTGATTTCCCCGTCATTGCAGTCTAATCTATTATTAGTGTAGCGCCATAAACCATGCGGTCACTGAAGCGGTGTTTCCACAATTCAATAATACAATTATTGATAATAAATTTGACTAATGAATGTCTTATAAGACAATGAATAATAATTTGTAAAATATCAAACATTAAAACAAACACGTGACACAAGGGTTACTTATCCTTTAAATCAAAAAAGGTTCATTTTATTGTCTTTTAGCTATAGTTGTGAGGCAATAACTTAAAAAAATCATTAAAAAATGATTTTATATTTTGTTTTATAACTGGTAGTTGCACTATATTGTGATTCACAAACAATGCTAAAGGCTTAAATGTAAATGATAGTCTCTGAGGTTGATAACACTTGATGTGTGAATTTTGCATAACGTTCTCTTCTAAAGAAAGCTTCATCCAAACTCGGCTCTAGTTATGTGATCATCTTCTTCGATCAAGGGAGCTTTAAAAATTATTTTGAGTCTATTTTAATATTTCACCAGCTGTATTAAATTTATTTTCAAATAAATACAAAAAATGACATCCCTGACATGGGACTCAAACAAGTATTATTCAACTTTGAGCACTATTGTTATGCCACTTGGTCATCCTGGCACATATTGTATTCATAGCAACAACTACTCATGGTGACCTGGCGGTCTAGCGGTAAGGTGTCAGACTTCTATGCTGGCGGCCGGGGTTCAATCCTCAGTTCCGGCACATATTTATCTGATTGCCAAACCCTTCCTTCACCTCTGACAAGACATCTTGTGAATGTGGGGAATGCCAGGCCTCCACCGTGGTTCGGATTCCACGTTAAACTGTAGGTCCTCCATTTCATCTCACAATCACCCTACCATTACACATTAGCGTAAGTGCGTATAACCCGAACGGGTAGTAAGACGCGGTGCTAATAATAATAATAATAACTACTCATGATAATTGTCCCTGGGTAATGAGACGTACTAGAAGGACACAGTGGTAGAGTGGAAAGGCAAAGATCCTGGTCTCGAATCTAATGTCTAGGTTGTCATTTTTAACTGAATGAATTTGATTCCAGTATTAGAACTCATCCTGTGGAACACCATCACGATTAACTTTATTACACATAAAAATGCAAATGATACCCATTTGATTTGATTTTACATTCATTCGTTAAAATCTAGGTTAAAATTTCGATCGATTTTTTTCTTGGCAATGATTTTCCCTCTGCGATTTATCCCTTTGCTTTTCTTATTCACTATTCATTCTAATGCAGGTGCACTTACTCCAAATATCCTAACTTACCCTATCCCTTAAATTATATCATTGATGACCTTAGGGTTAAACCTATCAATTAAGAAACAGCTATATAAAGTCGAATTATATAATAAATCCATAAGTATCCTATCAACATATCCACTCCTTTAGAAAAGTGCTTCTTACCCGCTTCGGTGTCCACGTGGTCTAACGCGCTATTTTCGCAGTAGACTAGACTTCCGATGACGGGAAGATCGATTTTCGAATATAAGTCAGTGTACTGAAGATTTTTTTTTCTCTAAAATGTGTTTCCACTCTTCCTCCATGAAAATGTGAATACACTTCCTCTAAATATATCCTTTCTAGTCCCTAAAACCATTAGCGTGATTATTAAATAAGCTTTTAACCTGGACGGTTAGTAAGACACGGTGCTAAAAAATAAGATAAGTGCTCAGTATGACCGACCACATGTCTAGAGGAGCCCGGATTGATTCCAACGAATGGTGAAAATATTTATTCAGTTTAGTCCTATTCTGGTTGTTTGGTAATATACATGTTTTTCTAGTTTAATTTATCTAGTAAGTCATGTGCAGCTCTAGCTAGCACGCTTCAAAACTGCACGATAAATATCCATACATAAGAATATAAGAGTATAAGTACAAAAACAGACTATAAAACCTTATTCAATAAAGTACTATCTTCACTATATATTTTAAGTGATCATTTAACGTACACTTTCTATTCACATAGCTATAAATGATGTACTAGCTTTGCCCAGAAGATTACACCTAACCCTACTTTCCCAATTTCAGCGCCTAAACATTTACTAACTAGCGAACAGGCGAAATCCTTGATGAACACATGAAATATCTTCTTACATACCAGCAGGAACCGAATAATGGTTGGTCACTCAAACTATTAAATTACAGAAAAGGGGCCAGTTTCATTGTCAGGCTTAGCATATCACTACAGTAGACCCACGGCTTCTTTGGTGCTGACTGACAGCTTTAAAAAGTTACCAGACCAAATTACGTATCCCTACGCCGAACAAGATGATCTGCAAAGACATGTGTTTATCAACTGTCATTTCTGACGGTCAAAATTTAGGTATATACCTAAATGTTGATTGTCAGAAGTCAGCTGTGAGCTGTCAGTCAGCACCAAAGAAGGCATGAGGCTACTGTACACTAAATACAGAACGACACCTACCTATAACAGAATGGAATGGACCAGATCTATATGTGAAAATTGCTTGTTCCATTCGAGTGTAGGTAGGTGTCGTTCTGTGTTTATTATAGCACCGCACTTGAGGCGTACTAAGCCCAGTGCATGCTGCTAGCATTTTAATACCGTCGTTTTAATTCACTCGAGGAGTAAAGTAACGTCCTAAAAGTCAAAAGTTCTTTGTTTGTTCCCGTATGGTGGCTATAACTATTTTTGAATTAGTAATACAACTAAAAGATTAATTTATAACAGAAAACAACATCTCTTGTTTGTTTTATCAAATATCTAAACGAAAACTATAAGTATAAATATAGGTGACCTGGCGGTCTAGGGGTAAGGTGTCTGACTTCTATGCTGGCGGCCGGGGTTCAATCCTCGGTCCCGGCACAGATTTATCTGATTACCAAACCCTTCCTTCACCTCTGACAAGACATCTTGTGAATGTGGGGAATGCCAGGCCACCACCGTGGTTCGGATTCCACGTTAAACTGTAGGTCCTCCATTTCATCTCACAATCACCCTAACCATTACACATTATCGTAAGTGCGTATAACCCGAACGGGTAGTAAGACGCGGTGCTAATAATAATAATATAAGGATAAATAAGGTAGAGGAACTGTATCTACTTAAGCGATAGAAAGAAGTGAGAAGATTTGAGGAAAAAAAAAACACTCTCAGTACATCTGGAAATAAACCGAGCCCCGACCTCCCTGTAGCGGAAGAAGCAGTACAGACGAGACTTGACGCTTATTTCATGTGGCCATCGACTCGGGTTCTATGAATGAACCAGGACATTTCGATACGGTATAGAGCGACCAAGAGAAGCAGAACTACCAGTACCCAATTATTAATAGCTTGGTTTCTTTGTTTTTTTATAAGCTATATATTTCTGAGAATAATTAAATTTATTTAACGACGTTTAAGAATATGTCGATCCATCGTTCACTCCCTCTCTCTCTTGGTCGTATTTACATATTCTGCTCTATTGTTCTCTTTCTCATTCTAACACGCACACATACACACACCACAATAAAGTTCGAAAGTGGAAATATAACCTTTAAAAAAACTGACCAAACCCAAACAAGAAAAATAACTATGGAATATACAATCATGCTTTAATTAAGATTTGTTGGAAACGTAAAAAAATAATGTTCGTCATCGTCATGGGAATATTTCAAATTAATTTCAAAATAATCAATTAATTTGTTTATGACTTTTCTCTCCTCTCCCTTTCCAGCAACATACGGGCAGCCGTTTTTATTTGTTTCTTAAGAATGATCTTTCAATTTCACTTGGTAATTAAATTTCACTTTATTTACAAATTAACTTGCTTTGGTGGTCGAATGGTCTACGCCCTATAAGGCGTCAATCTTACATTTGGTTGAAATGATAATAGCGGAAAGATCGGGGTTCAAACCTCAGTGGTGTATATAGAGGACGAGTTTTCCTAAATATTTTCCCACTCTTTCTCCAAGCAAATTTGAGTACACTTTCTTTAAATCCAACCTTATTCATTTTTAACACAATAGAGTAATTAGTACTTATGGATATAGCTTGAACGGGCATTGGGACGTGGTGGCAAAATAAGTTTCATAGGAAATATGTTTAGTATATTATATCCGATTTATCTGTTTTTCTTTTGAAAGTCATTACACACATTAGGAATGTCAATATGTTTTAGATGTTTATATATATATATATATATATATCACATTATAGTCATACCCGCCTCGGTGGCGTAGTTGGCTAACGCGCTAGTCGTGTTGAGCTTCACTGCTGAGGACGGGGAGATCAAGGTTCGTATCTCGGTCGGGTGAACTGAGGGTGGTTTTTCATACATTGTTTTCCCCTCTCCCTCCACGCAAATGCGGGCTCACTTCCTCTGATTCAACCTTCCCCATTCCTAATCCATTAGCGTAATTAGTACTTAAAAAAGCGTATAACCCGAACGGTTAGTAAGACGTGGTGCTAAATAATAATAATAATATTATAGTCCTGCTATAAATATAGTTATAGTTATGCTATTTGAATTTTATTTTCAGGTGCAACCCAAAAGTTAAAATCAAATCAAACTAATTTAAATCTGACACGCTTGCCCCGGACTCAATGCTCGTATTCATTGTCATTTAATAAATAAAACATATTATTATACGCCCCAGGTGTTCGTGGACTCAACTAAGAGAATCTATTCCTTTGTCAAAAACAAATAGTTGAGGCCTTATGAGCGAATCTCTTTACTAAGATACAAACACTTGAAGTGTAGACATAGCCAATAGTTTTTGATTTTGTAATTTTGAATGAAAACAATATTAACACACATCTTTATATCACTACAAGCATTACAATATTTATATTTTTAATCACTGCGTCTTATTACTTGTTCAGGTTATAAGCATATGATAGTTACTCTAATGCGTTAGGGATGAGGAACAAGCCTTTTAGATGTCATTTACCCAAATTTTCATATAGATAATGTGGGAAACCATGTAGGAAAAACAACCATCAGTAGACCCAACCGAGATTTAAACCTTGATCCCCCGGTCATAATCAGGCCAATCTAACATGAGAATGACGCCATTGACCACTCAGCCACTGAAGCGGATGACTTTATAGGTTGATTTTGGTAGGAAGAACAGTAGAAGTTAGTTACTAAAGTTACTAAAACAATGTTAATATATTCATACACCAAGTCGTGTTATCTGCAGTTGTCACTTTTGATAAATGTTATCAATACCTATAAAATAACACAAATAAAATAGTAAAATGTTATCAATGTTGGCCGTAAATAAATAAATTCGAATTTACCCAAATGTTCTTCCAACCAAAATTGGGGTATACAAATTATTTTGTTCCATGACAGTACTTTAAATACAACACTTGCCTTTGTATATTTACTAATTATATAAAAGGATGCCCCCTACTAAAACATAGACTATCCTCTTCTGCATCAGTTAGGCCCTATCACGAGTTTCTCTAATCTTGGGGTTGACAAACCATACCATTAAGGTACGGGGAATAAATACTCTCGCGACTATAATATGTAAACTAAATACTTTAAAGTATTTAGTATAAGATATTTATTTCTTTTTATCAGTTTTCTACTGTTCCAGAATAAGCCGTAATACACTTTACTATTAAACTTCAGATTCAGGAGGGGGTATTTATTGAAAAACATACCAGCTTTCATTTGTGATGAACGAAGATGAAAAATTGACAGACATACCAAATACCTACACCCAATAAAGATCAATATTTTTGGTCTGAATCTTATCTATTATTCTTTATGAATATTTGGATTGCTTCATTAATTTTAAATCAATAATATTATTTCTATAACTCACATACACTGCATTGATCATCATATTTAAAATCTTGAAAAAAAAAGAAGCAATGATACACATTACTGACAAGTTTATTTAAAATTGCACCCCTTTAGTCATATTTTAATTATAGAATTGAATTATCCGATTTCAAAAAATTATTTTGTAGTCTATTTTTATCCAGAAAGTCTTGCTTAATGTCAGTGGCTTCATCAGAATTTACAATATATATATATATATATAAATACTTAGAACTATTAGTTTTGAATTAAATAATAAATTGTTACAATATTCTCTAAGCTATAATTAATATATTGAAAATCATAGTTATATTTAATTTCATAAAACATAGATATTGTGTGGAAACGTATGTTTGATTTTAAGTGCACACCCATACGCTATTATCTCTAAAAAAATAAACCGCTAGGATAAAACATCCAAATATTTTTCTTCTCTTTAAAAACCTTGGGTTAAACCAGCTATAAAATTGGATTAACTTTATCATTTAAAGGAAAATACTAACTTTCAATTAATCTTAGAAAGATTATTTTAAAAATTAGCATAGAATAATTTAACTTCGTTTGTCAAAGTCTACCATTAGATGTAATAGCTGGTTTATATAAGAATCAAATTAGAAATATATTAATTGAAATATATATATATATATACATAAATACGTGTATATACATACATACATACATACATACATACATGCATACATATGTATTAAATTTGAATTCTAAATTTTTACACTACCTACACCTTTTCCCCAAGTATGTTGTAGGCATTATTTTCATAAACACCCAAATACTCACTTATTTATTTTAGTAGAACATATATTTCTTCCTTTTTCTGTATCTATGTACACATATGTGTACATATATCCATAAATACAAATATATATATTCATAATCATACATATAAACACAAACAAACATAAACACTTTTGTTCAAGAAGATTTCAACTAATTTGTTTCACAAATTAAATTTTTATCATGAAATATTAAAATGATGTTTTATTGGAATAGTATTCGTCAAAATAAAATAGCGCATTATAGACACGTTCTATTCAATATCTAGAAATATACATTGAAAAAACAACACAAGCAATTTAAAGAATTATAAGTTCGGCTTTTGAAAAAGACACAATTTTATCACACTAACTCACATTTGATTTAGAAAGTATCTGAAAAAAATATTAACAGCGGGAAATTTTCTTATCTACTAGTTAGTAAAATATTGTTTTGTTATTGAAATAAAACTCCGAAAATATAATAAAATGAAAAATACAAATAAATTATATCTATCACATTTGTTTTGCCTTTGGTCTCGAAGGAAAATGATTCTGAATCTAACATTCCTAACGTTATGAAACACCTGCATTGGATACAGGTATAGATAACTGAGTGCATCTTGTGTCCGTAACAACAAAAACACATCAAGGGAAACAGATGGAGGCAAGGGAGTAGGTGGGAGTTCGCCTTCGCTCTCCTCTCCTCTCCTGCCTCTCCTCTTCCCCTAGTAGCATCGCACTCACTCGCACATCACTGACATACTTTCTAGCTCTCAAATAAATAACGGCTAGTACAGGACCAAGAATAACAAGTGGTACTAGTCCGCCGAGATAGTCAGCACTGTTAGTTTGTACACCCTTTACTGTCATACACTTGCTGTCAGCATGTTACGTCACCTCGTCTAGGGGTGTACGCTTAGGAGGGTGTGTTCTTTCTCTCTCTCTCTATAATAATAATAATATTATTATTATTATTATTATTAGCACCGCGTCTTACTACCCGTTCGGGTTATACGCACTTACGCTAATGTGTAATGGTAGAGTGATTGTGAGATGAAATGAAGGACCTACAGTTTAACGTGGAATCCGAACCACGGTGGAGGCCTGGCACTCCCCACATTCACAAGATGTCTTGTCAGAGGTGAAGGAAGGGTTTGGTAATCAGATAAATCTGTGCCGGGACCGAGGATTGAACCCCGGACCCCCAGCACAGAAGTCTGACACCTTACCCCTAGACCCCCAGGTCACCCAATAATAATAATAATATTTAGCACCGCGTCTTACTACCCGTTCGGGTTATACGCTTTAAGTACTAATTAACCTAATGGATTAGGAATTAGTAAGGTTGAATTAGAGGAAGTGAACCCGCATTTGCGTGGAGAGAAAGTGGAAAAAACCATTTAGGAAAAAAACCACCCCCAGTTCACCCGACCGAGATTCGAACCTCGATCTCCCCGTCCTCAGACAGTCGAGCTCAAACACGACTAGCGCGTTAGCCAACTACGCCACCGAGGTGGGTCTCCCTCTATAGAAGGCCCTTAGTTAAGCGGTTTTTTAACTAGTTTGTGGGGGCCCTGCATCATTCATTTAGATAACCATTACTTTTATCTTAATAAAGCACATTTACCAAAGTTTCAGCAAAATATGTGATGATTTACGTTTATTCTATACCTGTACACATGTACAATTTAATTGTCTATGGGAATGGGGGGAATACCAGGCCTCCACCGTAGTTCGGATTCCACGTTAAACTGTAGGTCCTCCATTTCATCTCACAATCACCCTACCATTACACATTAGCGTAAGTGTGTATAACCCGAACGGGTAGTAAGACGCGGTGCTAATAATAATAATAATAATNTAGTAAGACGCGGTGCTAATAATAATAATAATAATAATAATAATAATAATAATAATAATAATAATAATAATAATAATAATAATATGGAGGGGATATAAAGCAGTCAGTCCCATGTCACTTGTGGCCTGTATAAGAAGCCTGGAAGGAATGGGGAAATAGCTTTCCTTGTACAAATTGGTAGGTTCCTTTGCTCGCACTCATAGAAATTCTCGTGTGTTGATATAATCAATCAGTTCATAAATTGAACATTAAATACCTTAAATAAATGAATTGAAAATTTATCAATTTCGACATGAAACATTCTGATTTAGAGATTCATTAAATTTTCTCATTGGAGGTGTGCGTAAATTTATTAGAATCACCATTTTTTCACAGATTTTAAATTGTGTTCCAATCGATGCTTCATCAGTTATATATTTAACTGTTCTCTTTTTACACTCACGTTAGAATATGAAAAGTATAAATATTTAATCTATCAAAGTGTAAAGGCTAGACTTTATTTTAAACTTTAACTGTCAGTAGTTTATTTTAATTAAAACTCTATATTAGCTAAAAGAAGGAGTCAAAATTAGCTCTACCTAATTCAAGACAATTTAAAATGTTAATAATAATAATATTTAGCACTGCGTCTTACTACCCGTTCGGGTTACACGCTTTAAGTACTAATTACTCTAATGGATTAGGAATTGGGAAGGTTGAATTAGAGGAAGTGAACCCGCGTTGGCGTGGAGGGAGAGTGGAAAACCATTTAGGAAAAACCACCCCCAGTTCACCCGACCGAGATTGGAACCTCGATCTCCCCGTCCTCAGCAGTCGAGCTCAACACGACAAGCGCGTTAGCCAACTACGCTACCGAGGCGGGTCTATTAAATTAAAGTACATGTTGAAACCATCAATAGTTTTAATCAGCTTAACATAATAGCTAAGGTCCTGTAAGGTAAACCGTAGAAATGCACCCGAATTAACATGTGGTGGTTATGAGAGAACCATAATGACCAATCCCATTCGAATAAACAGCCTCAGAAAAACTAGCTGAGAGCTATATCAAAGGTTCAGGCAATCCAGTCTATTGCGAACCTGACACCTTAGAACATGCGAGGACTAGTGTGGGCAGATAATCAATTTATGAATGCGTTGTTTAATTATATATGATTATTGATTAAATATCAAGGCTCATTTCTTAAACAAAGTGGTTCGAAATATCTAGAGTTAATATATTAAATGTGAGCATCAAATGTAAATTTAATTGAATTGAGCATTTGGTTTGATACGGTCTGATAATTAATATATATATATATATATATATAGCCTGAATAAAAATCAATAGAGCACTTCAATTAGGATGTGCACATATGGATCATTTTAAAAGTTTATTTATATATAATTTGATAAAAGATTATAAAAATATATATCTACATTTGTTTTGTTAGCTATATAAACGCGACAGATAATGCTGTGGGTAAGATTGCTAGCAAGTTATGGTTTCAACATATTCCCAAATTTACCTAAACGTCTATGGTTGATTCTAAACTTGATGGACACTAATATGCTTAGTTTTCTCATGGTAAGAAGGAATCTGGGATTTTTAGAATCTTGTTTCTAATATAATTGCAGATACATGCGATAGTAAGCCCAACGGGCTTGTTTTAGAAGATTTACACAAGATAGCCTACACTTGAGGGGTATAATGAACGAGTTTTTATATGGTCATCATCAGAATTTCAAATCATGATTAGGATAAAACATTAGAACTGTTTTAATAAACAGAAGCACACTCAAATATGAATTCTGGATAAATTATTTATTAAGTTCACTTGGTATTACTATCCATTTAGGCTGTCCGTATATTTAAACTAGCTTACAAGGGATAACTTAAATGGAATTTTAAAGGAAATGTGCCTGAGTTTCCATATAAGTATATTGTGAGACATATTAGAAAAATAAACTCCTCAGTAAACTCCTCAGGGATTTGACCCTTGATCTCCCTGTCAATGGCAAATCAGACAATACTTTATTTAGCATCACGTCTTACTATCCGTTCGGGTTATATGCCCAGACGAGATTGCCTCCTTTTTACTGATATGTTCAACATTGAGAATTTTAGTAATAAAATAAAGATAGAACTATGAATAGGCTTACAAATATTTGGGTACACTATACTGACATAGGTGACCTGGCGGTCTAGGGGTAAGGTGTCAGACTTCTGTGCTGGCGTCCGGGGTTCAATCCTCGGTCCCGGCACAGATTTATCTGATTACCAAACCCTTCCTTCACCTCTGACATGACATCTTGTGAATGTGGGGAGTGTCAGGCCTCCACCGTGGTTCGGATTCCACGTTAAACTGTAGGTCCTCCATTTCATCTCACAATCACCCTACCATTACACATTAGCGTAAGTGGGTATAACCCGAACGGGTAGTAAGACGCGGTGCTAATAATAATATACTGACATAAGATAAAACCACGAGTTTCCTTTGAAACATAATTCCAGGCATTAACTATTAAACAAAATAAAGTTTACAAAATATAGACTACATTATTCAACATAATATTACAAATAGGGCCGTTTTGAAGTATGATATAAATTTATAGCTGTGTGCAAATTGTTAGGGAAGACTATTTTTTTTTATGAAACATAAAATAGGTTGCATTAAAAAAAAGAACAACAGTTTTAATTTGGGATGTAAAATGTTTAAGCTTTGCGAGCGCGTTTTACTACTTTTCAACATGTTTACACATTCACGACCAAAATATAAAACACGTTGCCTCATGGGCACTGGGGCCCAAACTTTTGTATACAACACAAATTTGTCATTTCATGAATTACCGGGTGTGAAGTCACTCGGTTGGAAAACAGAGGACATATTTTAGAATGACTACAGTTAACTGGTGACCTGGCGGTCTAGGGGTAAGGTGTCGGACTTCTGTACTGGGGGTCCGGGGTTCAATCCTCGATCCCGGCACAGATTTATCTGATTACCAAACCCTTCCTTCACCTCTGACAAGACATCTTGTGAATGTGAGGAATGCCAGGCCTCCACCGTGGTTCGGATTCCACGTTAAACTGTAGGTCCTCCATTTCATCTCACAATCACCCTACCATTACACATTAGCGTAATTGCGTATAACCCGAACGGGTAGTAAGACGCGGTGATAATAATAATAATAATAATAATACAGTTAACTACAGTAGCCCCATGACTTCTTTGGTGCTGACTGACAGCTAACAGCTGACTTCTGACAGTCAACATTTTGGTACATATATATAAATTTTGACTGTCAGAAGTGACAGCTGCTAAATACATGTTTTTGCAGATAATATGGTTCGGCGTAGGGATACATAATTTGGTCTGGTAGCTTTTCAAAGCTATCAGTCAGCACCAAAGAAGCCATGGGGCTATTGTACTAGAAAATATCCAAACTAAATCTAGATAATTCATTGTGAGAATTTCATGAATCCTAAGAAATTTTATATTCATTTTAATTATGCTTTTTTACGTTAGTCGATATTTTCTGCAGCACTATCTCAGTTGTATTAAATTGTGTTTTAGATAAACAAATAAATTGTTGTATGTATACGTTCTGTTATTTAATTATTAAGTCATTTGGATCCAAGCGTAATAGTTAATCTCAATTGTTATGCTCTGGGCCACATATTCTTAAACTGGGGGTCGCAGAAAATATTGTCAAACGTGATTAAATTAAATATTTTTTTATATAAATATTGAAATTATAACATACTTCAGCCTTTCATTCTTTATTTGCTTGGTTGATTGCAGAAATAAACGTCGTTCACCATGATTTTATGGACAAAAATATAATAATACTTTGGAAAATTATATTTAATATTAATTATGGTAATCTAAACACATTATTACAAGATTCAGTACTATATGTCATCTTTATCAAAAGTTGGGCACTTAATAGCTCTTTGCAAACCCATTACTATAAAACATGTTTATTGCATATATAAGTTAGGTATCTCTAATGGGGAAGGGCTTTGAGACGACTAATAATTATTGAGCTATAAGATGAGGCAACGCTATTTTTGTGTGAAAACATCTAGTTTCATCAAAATTTGTTCAAACGATTGTTGGCTCAGCAAACTATCTGTTATGTCAAATATATTTAGATGCTCAACAAACTGAATATGTCTCTGCAAGGAGAGAACACAAATATATTTATTTTGCGTGATAAAATCATAACGTTTATGAAAAGATAATCATATGGAAGGCTAATAAGGTAGAAGATAATTCATTTTAAATATCTTCTTGTACTAACATTATTATAACTGAAAAATAAAAGAGCAACACTGAGATTTAGAAATTCATGACTGATCACTTGTGAGCCTTGGAAGAAAATTTCTGATATATTCAACCAGATTTCAACGCCGACAATTTTAAATGGGTGGATAAACTTATCAGTTTTCATAATATTATAGAGGAGGTACAACATCTCTCAGTGAACGCACAAAAATACTTTTCAGATTTTTTGAGTGATTCAAATTTTAAACTTGAATTTTCAAAGCAAGTCTTGAACGTATTTTGGCTTAGCATTAAGATTGAATACCCAGTACGCTCGGTTCTCCTATCATTTGCAACAAAATATTTGTAAACCAGCCTTTCCAACATTAGTTGTAATAAAAACGAAGTACTATTTTGAAAATTCTATGAAACCTTCAATATAGAATATTAAGCTAAGACTGCATCTATGGTGTCAAGTGTGTACAACCCGTACGGGTAGTAAGACGTGGTGCTAATAATAATAATAATAATAATAATAATAATAGTAATAATAATAATAACAACAATAATAATAATGTATCAAAATAAGCAAGCTCATCCGATTAACTAAAAATGTTTGTTTATGTAGAGTTTATAAATGATAAAACTCTAACTAAATATACTAACTGCATATATGCATTCTATGCAATAATTATGTTCATTATTTTTATTTTTCATTTAAACCAACAGCTCAAAAACAATTACTAGATAGAAAGTAAAGAAAACTAAACTTAAGCCTTACTTGCCTGGTGCCACTAGTAATCTTGTCCTACCCAAAGGTTTCTTGATTTAAAAAATTAAAGAACCTATCTTCTAGGTTACATTTTCTAAGTATTATGCCGGAGAACTATTTTATTCAAAACCGTGTGTTTAATTATAATACGAATACTATCAATTTATTCCAAATCTTACATAAATGTTGTCGTAGACGTTTTAAAAGATTTTTAGTAATGATTCTAATAATCCGCTGGTGATTGAAAATAAATTTAAAGGGTTTTTACATTTTAAGCATGTTTAATACATCATATATTAGATATAGGCCTATACACTTATATATATAATAGGTTATAGGACTCATATACTTTAAATTTTATTATTCATGTTTGTTTTTAAATTATTGTGTCCAATAAAGCTGTGACGGGCAATGATTCGCAGATAATTTTTTGTAATTGCTATATTTTCAATCTAATATTTAAATTTATATTTAGTGTTTTTTAATATGCATTTTGGTTCTAATTTATCAAATTGAATGTTGATCTAAAATATAGAGCCTAATCATAGAATCAAACCCAGATTATTTAACTCTGTCTAATAGCTTTCAAGAATTAACTACAACTAATTAAAAAAAAATAGATTACAAACAAACTTAGAGAGACACGCTTGGATCTATATAAATAAAACAATAAAACTATATATACATAAATGCTCCTATAATTATTTTATTACTACCTTTAAGCCACAAACAACTATGGATTTATTTCATGGTTTATATTGCGTTGAGATAAACGAATTCCAATGCAAATAACGATTATTTATTTTTTTCTTCAAGTTTATTTTATTTTATAAACATTTGTTCGCCTAACCTCGTTGATGTTTTTTGCACGGCGTGTTAATACCAGTCCTGGATATTTATTGCACTAATGGCTTGGGGAAGAGAAAGGTAGAATATAAAGGATTTAATAACAACATATTTGTAGACGAATGGTAAGCCAATTATAAAATAACACTTCAATAAACCCAGCAAGGATTCAATCTTTGAACTCTAGTAACTAAGACACAAGATAAAGCCAACTGTACGTTTTTAGAACACGTGTTCACCGATTATGTTTGACTGTTGTTACTCATTAATATGTTATACAATCGTGGATTTAGCTACTTTATTTACAAAATGCATAATGCATTATGCTTAATTATGTTTGTGAAATTGTAAGAAGTCAATGATATTTCATAAACTTTTCTTTCTTATTTTCGTAAGCGCCTTCCATAAAGCCTATCTAGTGTATTTATATTAACTAATACAAACATACATATAAATACACGAATTTAATTTTATTATAAGGGATGTTGATTTGAATGCCTCCGTCTACCTCCATACTACACTGAAAGTAAAGCTCTAATGAATGTTTATTTTACGTTCCGTTCTTTGCTACTATCTATCGGAGAATTGAGGAACCTTCTCCCCTCTCGGGAACTATCTTAGAGGTCGCTGCGCTCGCCAACGTATTTAATCGATTTTTGAATGAGTATAGTAACACTTTTTTTTTCTTCTCCCGAGCAAAGTTATTTCTGTATTGTGTCAGTCGTAATCATGCGTTTATATTTTAGTTTATTTTTGGGAAACACTTTAAATCTTTGTATGTAATAATATAATAAATTAATTTCTTTATTAAATTGAGATTTGTTAATAGCCCGGATGCTAGTAATATTGTTCAAGTAAATAAAAACACATTAAATGAGCTTATTTTGATAGTAATTTAAAACATTAATTTGAATCAACTATTTTGGATAGTCAATAAACTTATTGTACATCTATTTCTTAAATATAAAATTGTAAAAACATATTTTATTAGGCAGCTTAACGCTTGAGAGTATACAGCATAGATTGAACCAGATTTTACTCTGTGGCAGGTCAGTGATATGACGTGCTATATTTCATATTATTTAAAATACCATCTTTGTTATCCCACTGGGGATTATAAATGTAACCCGCCTCGGTGGCGTAGTTGGCTAACGCGCCAGTCGTGTTGAGCTCGACCGCTGAGGACGCGGAGATCGGGGCTCGAATCTAGGTCGGGTGAACTGGGGGGCGTTTTTCCTAAATGGTTTCCACTCCCCCTCCACGCAAATGCGGGTTCACTTCCTCTAATTCATCCTTACCACTTCCTAATTCATTAGCGTAATTAGTACTTAAAGCGTATAACCAGAACGGGTAGTAAGACGCGATGCTAATAATAATAACAATATTTTTCTAAATTGTTTCTTTTTTACTCCACGTAAATGCGGGTATATTTTTATAATTTATACCTTCCTCGTCACTACAACATTGGCGTAATTAATTTATATTAATGTGTGTAATCCAAACTGGTAGAGTGGTAAGTGTAAAATAATGAGTCCTACATTGGCTGCCATAATCTATGCTTATCAATTAAACGGTAAATACCCAATCAAATAATGTATTTGATTATTAGTTTGAAATGTATCTGAAGTACACACATAAAATATAGTAAGCTAGATGATCATTTAGAGATTCAAAGGTCACATAGCAAAGACTATATATAAAACAGAATTTTAATAGTCATTTTGTGGATAATAATTCTAACATTCTATTCTGAATTTGTTTTTTTATAAAAACATAACTAAAATTATCTTGCTGATTCGAGGGACTCATATAATCTCAATAGTAAGTTAAAATTCAATCAAAACGTGGTAGACCTACCTTAAATTTATCATCTAAAATGTGGTGAATTACCTTCCTAGTGATAAGGGCACTAATCATTTAACGCTTTGTGGGGGGAGGGGGGGGGGAGGGAGCTCTAATGTCTTCATGGTGTTACATGGTGGGAGAGAGGTTACATCAAAGTGTTACATAACACAGAACCTATAGTCAAATTATAATGTTGAAATAGATATTATTGTTCATTTTTTCACCTTTAATAAACAAACCTAGAAATATTTTCCGAATACCTACGGAATTGAACATGCAAGTTTAACATTTATTTTTTTCTATCGATATTTTGAATGGGCTTAGGTGGCATTGTATGCCTGAGACTACGAACAATAAGCACATGTGAGGACTGCATTATAGTATTGTATACTTTTGTAAACTCTTGTACACTTTCAATGTATACTATTACTACTTCGGAAGTAATATTTTCAAAACTGTACTTTGCAAGACTGATAATAATTTTAAAACGGCTATTAACTTTCCAAATACTTGTCTTTATATTCAGTTATCCATAAATAATAATAATGATACTCTCTGAGATAATTTATATTCAAGATTTAAAATGTATTTTAGATAGTATTAAATCTGAGTCCCTCTTTTAGAATCACAAAAACTTCCCTATCAAATAATGACATTCACTCTTATTGAGAAAAGTTACGTAACACAGGGGGAGGTGGGGCAGACTAATTGTCTACACAAGGTTACATGGGGTAAGAGGGGCTAAAAAGGTAAGAAAAAAAGCGTTACGTGGTTTATGGATGACCCCTATGATTCTAGCCCTGACCAAGAAGTGAATCCATTATCCATTTTTAGCCAGGCAGGTGCCTTACCATCTGAGCCCAGGTGTTGCACCTAAAATGTTTCTCTAAATTCTTGGCCTGAAGGAAACTTTTGTTTAAGTATCCGATAGAGAAAGGGGCTGTGTAGTTGGTGGAATACGAGTGTTTCTCAGACTCACACGCAAAAATCCTGGATATTATATTAAGAATGATACAGATACAACCCGCATCGGTGAGAGCATTAACTAAATGTTAGGCTCCTCTCTTATGGTTTGACGGTAACGGGAATTGAGAAGCTCAATGTTTGAATCTATACTAAGTATCTTGAAGACAGTTTTGACAGAACGGTTATCTATTCCTCCTCTAAGCAAATGCGTGTTCCTTTAATCTACATTCTGCCTTTTTAATCCCAGTACAATTAAAGCAATTCAAATTAGGATAGCCCAAACGGTAAGACGCACTGAAAATATACACATATAAATATATAGATAATATCTTATTTATTTCCGAAATTGAACCTAAGATTGACCTGGTGTAACTCCTCAGTCAAATATAATACTTTAATAAAGACTGGTTTGAATATAGGGCTAGTTTCATATTCAGACTTAGTACGTCTCAAGTGCGGTGCCACACTAAATACTGGACAGTACCCACCTGAACCAGAATGGAATGGACCAGTTTCACGTATGCAACTAGCCCATTCCATTCGAGTTTAGGTGGGTGTCGTCATGTACTTAGTGTAGTACCGCATGTATGGAAAATATATGTTGTAAACATTAATTACTACCCGTTCGGGTTATACGCACTTACGCTAATGTGTAATGGTAGGGTGATTGTGAGATGAAATGAAGGACCTACAGTTTAACGTGGAATCCGAACCACGGTGGAGGCCTGGCATTCCCCACATTCACAAGATGTCTTGTCAGAGGTGAAGGAAGGGTTTGGTAATNTATACGCACTTACGCTAATGTGTAATGGTAGGGTGATTGTGAGATGAAATGAAGGACCTACAGTTTAACGTGGAATCCGAACCACGGTGGAGGCCTGGCATTCCCCACATTCACAAGATGTCTTGTCAGAGGTGAAGGAAGGGTTTGGCAATCAGATAAATCTGTGTCAGGACCAAGGACTGAACCCCGAACCCCCAGCACAGAAGTCTGACACCTTATCCTTAGACCACCAGTTCACCTAATTAAGGAAAAAACATCTTCAGTATACCCAACCAGGATTCGAACCCCAGTCTCACCTTTTTAGGAAATCAAGCCTATTCATTGATTTACGCCTCAGACCCCGTGACCACATAAACAAGTCACGTCCTAATTAAATTAAACTAAGATAATTTTTTTGAAAAAACTTTTTTTAACTTTTGTAATGAACGTATTAATATGAATTTATGGAAATAAATTACAAATACACTAAAAAGTGAAACAGAATAGATTCACTTATTTTAAAATGGCATATGTCCAACAAGCATTAATTGAAAATAAAATTAAAGTAAGAATCTGGTGAGATATTTTCAATGTTGTGATAAGAGAGTTAAAAAAAAAGAATATTAGACCTTGAAAAAATGCATACATGAAACAAACAACATTTTATAAAATCATCATCTTATAAACAATTTGAAGAGCTGAAACATGTTTAAATTACCACTTTACATTTTGTTAAAATAATAAATTGAAAGTATCAAAGTACATACAATAAAAAAAAGTTATGATAGTTAATCTGATTTCTGTATGCTGTAAAATACGTTGAAATATAATGGTTGTGTAGATTATGATAAATAGTTTATCTCAGAAAAATGGTTTGGATGTGTTTAAAATCCATCCCTTGTTATTTATTTAACTAAACTTACGCGTTAGCTGCACATTTGAATGTGTTTATAATATACTAATTCTATAGATTTTTTTCATATATGTATTTTTTCAAGGTCTAATATTCATATATACATTTGTTTAACTCTCTTATCACAACATTGAAAATAGTTCACTAGACTCTCACCTTTATTTTATTTCAATGACTGCTTGTTTGACATATAACATTTTACAACATTAATTTCTATAATTTATACTAATACAGTAGGCCCATTCCTAAAGATACTATCCAAATCAGTTGCCATGTGGACTTGATGAAATTATCATCAGTTGTATCCTGATTGAAAAGAGTCCAGATTGCGAACACACCCAAAAGGCCGTGGTCACCCAAATATTCAGTATCCAGAACGCAGACAAGTGAAAGAGCAACTCTTGGAATTCCTTCGTGAGGGGGTGATCACTGGAAGGGTTTCTGGCAGCAACTGACGCCAACCGGGACTATCCCTCCTTAACCTAACCTCTCCTGAGATAACCTTACCTAACCTAGACTCCCTAACTTTGCTATAGCCTGCCTAATCTAGCCCTAACCTTTCCTGAGATAACCTTA
>CABFVX010000786.1:0-56496 GCA_902151425.1 Timema shepardi
TTGATGAGAACTCTGAATGCTAGTATCTTTCCATTCCTTGAAAATGCTATGTCTATGATTTATTTGTATAAATAATAGGTCTACCATCAGCTCTGAACTTCTTAACATCCTTCAAATACTTAAGACGCCATCTAATAATGTCATCCCTTATAATAAAAGCACTCTTGTACCTCTCCGTTCCTACTTAAAACTCATCTCCTGAAAAAAATCTGCATACAGTAGTTCGTGAGGAATTTGACAGGGTGTTGCCAGCATTTACCACGATTAAACCACCAAACATTCTTAGCACTCTATAAGCCCACGCCAAAATATTGACCGTAACACGTAGCACAAGAATAGTGGTTCACAACTGGAGAGTGGCTTCTTGGATCGATTTCAAACAGCTATGCTTTGTTTTTCCAAGAGGACTGTTATCAGTAGAATTCATTGCTGCGAAGCTCTGCAGGGTTATATTTATGTTTACACGGAGTGCTACACCCGAAGACTATGTTTTGACTTTCAGCATCTTTCACTGATTTAAATCAATAATATAACAAAGTAAAGGATGAGGAAAGTGGCTGCACCAGTATTTTCCTGAAATTACGGAAAAATAACTTGTTAAAATCAACCTCAGATAGTTTTATTGTATTAGCTAGATGTACTTTTCGAACACGCTGATTATATCAACACACAACTTACAAACTACCCTAATACTAAGAAAACACAATATCCCGTCCCCTATCCGATAATTTACCAAAGACAAATCTCAGACCATCCCAGGAATGTAAACCAGACCTCTTTCTAAGTGAATTCGACCTGGATTCGAACTCGGGCCTGATTACAAACCGTGACAAAGTGTAAATGTGATTGTAAAACTTGAGACTGCTCAGCACCAACCTCTGTGTGTAGCTGGTTTCTTAATTCAAAACATAGTATGGTAAAATTTGGAGTTGCATATAAAATGTATGCTCAAATTTTTAAAATTATCTCGGCAAGTACAATAAAACCTTTTTTATTAAACTATAATTATAAACGAAGACCAGTATATTGAACGTATAAGTGATTGAACCTTGTATTTTGTGAAACCAATATTATCAATTTTTATGTTAATGGGATGAACTAACGCTTCATTTCTCAACGCTACAACTGTATAACATTACTCTGCTGTTCAATACCAGACAGAGACACCCTCTTCAACTTCAAAATGCTACCACACATAAATGGGGGGTGCTATTGGCCCCTAGTTTTTGTTTCAAAAATAAATTTGAGCTTTTCTTATCATATCTTAAACATAATGTGCCTATGCAAATCAAAAGAAAAGAAAAAACTCTAACAATACAATTTTTTCATGTTTTACTCTAAATATTTCAGGAGGTATAACATATTTTAATTTATTTTAACATTGTGTAAAATATATTCTTTTCGGACTTCGCAGATGTTGTTCATAACTATTATGACAGCCACCACAAAATTACTGGCTTTTCCACACAATTGAAACGAGACTTATGACGTGATATATTTGGAACCTCATGAAACTTTGACACAATATATATTTTCCTATTTTGAAAAAAATGGTGATTTAAAACATCTATGGTGGTTTAAATTGATTTCTCAAGATGCATACATGAATGTTCATTAATATGTCATGCTTATTTCATAGAAATAACAACGTTCAAATTTAAGATACAAAATAGCAACTCCGCTTGGTAGGAAAAGGACAGCACTAACAGAGTAACCAATGGATTGGAAAGAGAATGTAATAAACCATAAGAGCCTGTAGGCCTACTGCTATTTGAAAGGGGAATGGCCTATATAAATGTGTTTTTACATATATGATTGTTTTTATCTAGAAACAATCTCAATTTTCTAGCATCACTCAGGCAATTGTGTTGTCCATCTGCTCTAATTTAAATTATAATCTAACATTTTGTGTTTTCATTTTGATTACAGGACACAGTCCGGCCGGTATCTTATCTCAGTCGGTTCGTTAGCGTGTCTCCCTACTGAGCTAGGGGTCCCGAGTTCGATTCCCGGTATGACAAAAAAATTTATCATAGATTAAATTATGGGCTTATCCATTCACATTGATAAATTAACGGCCGGGGACAGTATGTTGTGCCTGTACTTGTCTTAAGTTAGATTATAAGGCATATGAAGCTACGACAGGCGTGGCAAGCCGGTAGTGGAGATACATGGCTTGAATAAGCTGACTTAGACCACAGGCTGGAGACGGTGATGGATGTGATGTAATTTTGATTACAGGGCGCATTTGAATATGTTGTCACACACAAATTGAAGATGAAACTTTCTTTTGACTATTTGCAGAGCTACTACTAGAAGAATCCCCTACCTGAATACTCCACCAGCATTGTTGTTTAGGTGAATATATTACTCTATTTGTAACTTATTTATGATTGTGCACAAAGCACTAGTAATCATTAATTGAGGAAAAATAACATAAACTTACTCGCTTAGGTTGCCACATGGGTTAAGGTGTCATTCCGGCAATAGACTGGACTGCTGATGATAGGAAAACTAACGCGTGAATCCTGGTCAAGGGTACTGAGGGTCATTTTCCCTAAGTGGTTTTCCACTCCACACAAATGCTTGTACACTTCTTCTAAATTCATTATTCCTTATTCCTAACATATTAGCCTAATTAGGTTAGTGCATGTGAGTATACACTAACCTAAACGTTTACATATTAGAGTCACACTATCCTGATTAATACAAATGAATAAGTTGTAAACAAGTCCTAGGCCAGATTTAGTGTTAAGCAAATTATTCACAATCTTCACTTTACATCCAAAACAACTGGTTCCCCAGGAAGCATGGTTAAAATTTAACAAGACCAAAATGGAACATCAGTTTATAGCAAAGTTGGCCAAGGAAGAGAGAACGAGAAAAAAATTACTGGGAAATCTTTCCTCAGGTGGGGCGAGAGGGGGCGTGAGGGAGCACACAAAGTAAACAACGAATGGGGAAATGGTAGACTTTGCGCAAGGTATCTACCACCCAGGAATTTGAAGTAGTCAGGAAAAAACAGGATTAGGCTGGGAATTTGCTAAATTAAAAAAAAAAGTGAAAATGTTGTTATATTCAATGTATGAAATATAGTAATCATTAAATAAGTAAAATGTGATTCAAACTTTTTCTAAGCTGTGCATTATATTTTATAATTTCATAACTCTAAGTAGACTATATTAATGCAAATAAAAGACATGTTTTTTAAATTTTAATACTTATTATTATTCATAAATAATAATAAAAAACATATTTTTCAGTTCGGGAATTTTAGGAAATGATAAGGGGGAAAGTCGGGAATATCATTGGTCGTGTTGAGTAGCATATTGCGCTACAAACAATGCTAGAAAGTGAACCAATTTAAAACTATGTGGATCTTGGTATGCACTTTAACAGGTGAATATGTGCAGTTAGGAACCGAGATTGGATTATTTATCATGGTAAAAACACAAGTTTAGTCCACATACCAACTGCACAACTTAATAAAATGAAGAGGGTTCAACCTTTTGTCCCGGCACAGATTTATCTGATTGCCCAACCCTTCCTACACCTTTGACAATACGTGTATTAATCACAACTTGTGAAATGCCAGACCTCCATCGTTAAACTGTGGGTCGACCATTTCATCTCACAATTACCCTACCATTATACATGAGCGTAAGTGCGTACAACCCGAACGGTTAGTAAGACGCATTACTAATGATAATACTAAAATGAAAGAAGAGGTACAATTGACAGTTTTTAGCTTTCGATACAAGATCACACCACTGTCCAGTCACAGATTCTTAAGAACAAACATTTAGCAAAAAAATAAAACCAGTTCTTTCACAAATAGCCATTATACGAATCTGTCACTTAGCCTAGTGGTGTTTCCTTTCTTGTTTTTCAAAGTTAATTGCAGTTTTTTACTCAAATTTATTTTCCTTTCAAGTAAAGAACTGTTTAACTTTATGCACACACATTTACACACACACACACTTAGTGCTAACTAAGAAAATATCATCCACTCCATTTCCTCTACTTTTACTTATTTTTTCTTCTAGCCATAGAAAGCTTCATTTTTATAGATGCCTATTCTTCCCTTTTCATATTACGACTTTTAAAAATGTTCCCCGTTACTATACATAAACCATAATAATTGAATGTATCTAATAAATCTTTAGTAGAATTGAATTAAGAGCTGATGTCATATCAGGCTCAACTCAACTCACATCTGCGTCTGTGTGTGCACGTGAGGTATGGGAATAGAAGGGAAAAGAAAAGACTTATGATATGCGAGAGAGTGCAGTGCATTCATATTTGAATGATACTTGACATTTTCTGCGGTGACGATGAAGGACAAAGTTTCTTTTTAATAACAACAGTATGTCCCTTTTATGACAGAATAAAGATTTATCTACACTGCTTAGCTGTAAAGCTATTAAAATATGGTTAAAAACTTGTCAATTTTACAGTTTAAATAGGTTAACATCTCTTGTCACAAGTAACATATCTATGAAACGGATGAATCCATAGACGTTTTTAAGCAACTTTCAACTGTACGAAAAGGTCAGAGTTTTTATGACTGAACTATATCAATGTAGCTTTACTATGTGAAATAAAATTAATCTTTTTATTCAAGATAATTTTTGAATGAACTTTATTCTTTTTGGTTAATGATTTGTTTTTCAATAATAGCCTATAGTTGTTGTTGATAAGTATTTTATTAAATATAAATACAAATTCGTAATTTTATAACTATGTTTAAACACAAATGATAATGTTTAATTAATTTGTAATTGCTATTTTACTAAAATAATCACTACTATAGCAAAATATTAGCAACAATCTACTTAGCTAATTTAAATATTTTATCAAAACATTTGAAGTTTAAAAAAATTAGACTCGCTAAATTAACTTTTATTCATTTCCTTGTTTGGTCTATGTTTATTTGAATGGCAAAGATCTATAAAAACTGACTGTCTTAGATATGGGGCATAGTTTTTCACTCTCCCTCTACGCAAATGCGGGTTCAAACCTCCCGATTTCTAATCCGTGTTCGTAATTAGTATTTAAGGGTATAACTTGAACGGGTAGTAAGACGTGGTGGTAAAATGTGTCGAGTTCATGTGATCTATAAATAATATGTGTACCAGATCACCAGGCGAGTTTCAATTTTAGAAATAAGTTTTGAGAAGTTCACCGTTTGATCTTTGGCTTGAGGCTTAAGTGGCTAATTTGTTTTGCGTGAATGTTATTTATCATGCCAACAAACCATAGTTTCAAGCATTAAATAAGAGTTATATATTAATTCGACAAAATATAAACGAGAACATTAAATGTATATTTCTGTTGCTATAAATGGCTTGAGGAATAAAACGATTGTTTCTTTTTTCTTATCCTTGGGTAGCAATTTACCGTCAAAATACATTTTATAATAATTTTTGTATAAATGTATCGATGGTTGCATGGTTTTAAGGAATCGTTATACTAGAGTAAGACAAAGTGATCGACCTTTGGTTTTCTCACTCCATGCAAATGCTGGTATACATTCTACGTGGTTTAAAAACAATCTGGTTGACAAGCAAAACCCCTTCGAATATGGTGGGGGTGCACTTGGATGAATGTACAACTGTTCTAACTGACATTAAATGTGTAAATATATCGAGGTTCGAATCCTGGTGGTCACGGCGTTTAATGTCAGGCTCATCTAATTCGTGCTGGGGGAAATCGGATCCTATCCGTGTAAACTGTAGGTATTTCTCCCTCTGGAACATTTTCTTAATCATTCCTACCCTACGTTTAACTAGAAAAGGGTACGTGTAACCACGTCAGTGGAGGTTGGGGTTCGAAGAGGTTTACTGTTACTAGTTTCCAGCGCTGGAACATTTTACCTCACTCATCCGGTGCATGGCTGATACCTACATCCATGTATGTCGACAGACGATACCACAAATCAAATTTTAGTAGAATTTTGGGGTGGGTATCGAGGCCCCTAACTGAGCATTATGAGGCCTCTGGTTGTGCATAATCAGAGCTGTGTCATTACTTGCGGGGGAAAACCCATTACCGCATAAGGGAGGGGGTGAACGTGTTATGACATTGGGACGACACCGGGAAAACCCATTACTACATATAGGTGGGGGAGGAGTTGCAACACAGAGAAAACCCATTAACACATAAGGGATGTAACACAGGGAAATCCCATTGCCTTGGGGGAGGGGGGAGGGAAATGAAAGGGGTCTCGCGGTTGGGAACCATTTTTCATACTCTACGCTACACTGCCGTCAGGAGAGGTACGTGCTGTGTGTTCCCTTCTTTGGGGGAGTGAAAGGGGACTAATGGCTGTGAACAGCTGCCAGCTGGTCAGTGGTCGCATTCTATGATACACTATCGCCAGGAGATGTTCGTGCTGCGTGCTCCCACGCTCGACGCCGTGCACTTCACACCAATAAACTCCCACACAAATAAATAAAATAAACTCCAACGCCCGTCCCAATCCTACCCAAACATAAAACACCAATGAGCACACATAAAAAAACAAGTTTGGAACACTACAAATTGTTCAGGGTAGGGTGGGTTGTCAGAGGGATGGGAGGGGGAGAAATCCAACAGCCAATCAGAAGCAAGGGGGTGTGGTCACGTGACCAAATTCATCAATTAGAGCGCTGAACCCAAACGCCGGTACACTCCATTTTGATATTTTACTTATATTTTTGTGTTTTAGAAAAAAAAATTTTTTTTATCACTTTCCTTTGCTTTCCTTTCCTTGCTTGAAAATATTCTATAACCTATAGTCTATCAATACCATGGTATGCTTGAATGAGTTAAAAGATAAGTGATTTAACACAATGTCTATGTGTACTTGCACTGGTTGCAGGAGGAAGGGCGGGGGTTGCGCTAAAGTGACCAATCAGACCGACAGATGGGGGAAGGTGAAACTTTCCTTTAGACAACCCCCACTCCACCCTAAATGAAATCATGGCTACGTCACTGTTAACGCAAATAGATTACTTAATTAAAAAAAGTGAATTATTAAGAGATTTTGTTTGCCACAAAATTTGTATTTTGTTGCTGTATTTTCAGACATATCATGACAAAAAAGACCAGTGCAGCGTATGCCCTAATTTTTGAATATATAAAGTATTCTTTGGGAATTAATCCTGATAATATGGTCAAAGATTATGAAGAAAGCCTAAGAAATGCTTTTCCTTGCACGTCTCTGAAGATATGCTTGTTACACTTTGCTAAGTTTAGTTTGTCTATTGGCATCTTAAGCTATGTTTGCATAAAACCAGGTATTTGTCATGTAAAACACCCATAGTGTACCTATTTGAAAGTAAACCCTATGAACAGTTTTTCAATATTTCTAAATTTGAAAAATAAGTTATTGGTAGAGTATCCTTAAAAGTATTTTTATTCAAAAAACCAGTAGATAGTGTTATTTGTCATTTCATAAAGCGATAGTGTGCGATAGTGACATGTGGTCATGGTCTGTGTGCAACGTGTGCCCATGGACCTACGAATTTTAAATTATGGTTATGTTAGGTGTCATTTTTTTAGCACCCACTCATTATTATAATATCTTTCTAGGAATCATTTTCAATGGCGGTTTGTCCCTAAGGCTCGGAGGCGCTCGCCCCTCATCCCCAGGAATCCCCAGTTCCTTTTAAAGTTATTATTCGCACTCTCACGACAATTTTATCTTGCCATAATAGTTTCAAGAAAAATATGTTTTTGGTTTAAGTAATAGCAGGTAATGTTTTTAAAATGACATGTGGTCAGGCACGAGGTGGTGAGCGCCTGACATTGTGAAACCAAATCTTCCCACCCCTTCACCTCTTGTTTTCAAATGACATGCAGTCAGGCGCGCGATGGTCAGCACCTGACATTTTTAAACCAAACCTTCCCTCCCCTTAACCATTGTCCCCATCCTGCTATAGCTGGCTAGCATTGCTTATTCTTCTTTTGAAGGCGCACTCCCTTACGCGCCCTAAGGTTGAAAGTTTGTGAAATGTGTATAGCGTGAACCAGCAATAGTTGTTGTCAGTCATCCCACGTGCTCCTGCATCTTGGGGATGTGTGTGTTTAGTTCAGGTGTCCACCTATACAAGTTGACACACCTGGAATGAATTTAATTAATCATTCAGAAAATTGTTGTATTGTATATCTTTAAAATTAAATCCAAATCTTTTCCTTAAAAAATGAAATAAAATAATGTATGATACATTTTCACCTTATAAAGAACCAACTTATATTTTACTCGTCGCTCTAAGAACACACCTGTATCTTATGTTTAGCTATCAAATCTAATATAATTGGTGGCCCGAGCATCAATGGGGCCACATTATTATCGTGCGATCCTAGAAAACGTGATACCAAATATAATTTGTAAATAGCCATTGTAAGAAAATGTATTGGCTTCAATTTAAAATAAGATGGGGGATTAACGTTTGCCACTTAATGCTTATCAGTGTTTCCTACTTAAACTGACAGCAGAAAATACGGAGACGTAAAAGGGAAACAAACTGAAGATAACCTAATAATACAAATTTAAAACGAAAATAAAACATGTCACAGAATAACCTCTACACTCACATAATAAAATATTCCAACACGTTTTCTCAAGTATACCTCCTTAGAAAAAGAAGAAAGTTTATAAACTCTTATTATATTAATCATTTATCTTAACGAATCATTTAACGTGAACTCCATTTAAATTTTAAAAACACCTTTAACTTTGAAGTTTAAAATATATTTACTGCACGTTTGTTGGGCCGTTTTATTACCTAAGTTGAAACAAGTATTCATAACAATCTGGAAATTTACAATAACCCACTATTAAATGGTTTAGTTTAGACTGGTTTAGCGCTGATTCTTTTATTTTTGTACGTTTAACACGAATGCTTGTCTGGTTTGTCATTGATGTGGAATTTTGAGTTAAGAATCTGGTCGGTAGAAATGAGAACAGTTTTTACTCACTAGTTCACTCTCCTTCGACCAAAATTCGGATACACATCCTCTAAATACCTCCTTAGTTTATATATAGTTAGTGTAAATATTCGTGGAGAGCACAGATCCAAGTATTATTAACTACTTTATCTAAGAGTTGAATGATCTTAATTCATCAGATATTTGTAGCCAACAATTTCCACACGTCCACTACAGACTCTGCCTTAAAATATAGGTGAATAATTACCCTGGGTACGGAATGGTTCCTGGATATCTCAGTGGTGAGAGTATTGGCGTACTAAGCTAAATGTCCTGGGTTAGATTCGGGTTGGATCAATTTAAATAATATGATATTTAGATGTGGCTCTAGTCGTAATTAACAAAAATAATAGCTTTTAAATCTACTAGATTAGCTTAATAAAATATAATAATTTTGGTATTATATTTTTCTCAAAAAGTTGGCACACTGCTTAGCTTGTTATATGTAAACAGCTGGACCTGAGTTTCATAATATGGTAGGTTGAACCTTTTGGAGGAAGAATGACTCCAAATATGATAATAAACGAATATGAACAATTAATACTAGTAGTTTAAAACTAATAATAATGAATTATGCATGTCTAGATTTATTTACATTTTAAACATGAATTTATCAAGATTTTCAGACAGATTTTAATTAAAAAACTAGTCCATATAATGACACAGGACTCACACACCTGGAGAATACATCACCGCCAATCTCATGTTAACCTAACAACTCTCCCCATTTGACTACATAGGAGGGAGCTTATAAAAAGAAAAGATCTTGACAATCAAGTGTAATTTACTCTTCTCAACTAATAAAAGGTGAAAATAAAATAAATCATTGTATTTGTCCTAGTTATGATATTTTAAATTAAATAAATTATAGTAATTCTTAAAATGAATTCTATGTGTATTTTTACCATTCGTTTTACCCTGAAATATAAATATTATCTGGGACTACGGCCGAAATGACTATAGGAATTTTTTCAAACAAGATATCTAGATAATATTTGAGCATACATCAAAGTAAAATAGCAATTTTTATTCCATCCCTAAGATCAAATATAGTTTAGTGATATTGTTTTGTGAAAATTAAAATTATATAAGAAAATAGTTTTATAAATTTGGGCTAACATTTATATTTGAATAGTGTTTCATATGGTTATTAAATAGTTTTTTATGTGAAAAACTTAATTAGGGTTAGTATTTTGTAAATGGATATTTATTATTATTGTTATTATTATTATTATTATTATTATTATTATTATTATTAGCATCACGTCTTACTACCCATTCGGGTCTTACGCATAATGGATATTTGAAGTCTTGTTACAAACTAGAGTAGGCTATTTAAGAATGAATGCATTAGCACTTATTTGTGTTACTATTTAACTGAAAACACGTGTTTTTGTATCGTTAACATGCCTCATCAATATAAATACAAGTTATAAATAATCGAAATATTAAGAACAATTTTATTTTTAAGCTTTCAATCTATATTTGTGGCTAAACTACAACTATTTTTTTTGACATTGTTGCTTTAAAACCCATACGTTTTTTATTCACCAATATTAATGTTGTCTTGATTTAAATATTACCCCAAAAGTATTTTTTAACTTTTTAAAATAGTCTTTTAAAGCTCATAAAAGGCAAGGACATTCAAGATTTATGGACACCATCATTAACTCTCTCAGCCGCGCCAAGTTGTCGCAAAGCACTAACAATTAAATAATATATCCTTAAAATCACTACTCCATGACCAAAGTGTTCTTAAGCCTATCATAAATGTTTTATCTTTTTCTTCTATTCTAAAGTAAGGTGTATAATGTGACGTCCACTTACCAAACTAGAACGGCGCCGCTAAGTCGTTAGGTCCCCGTGGTGTTCTTGAATGGCGTCTTGTGCCCTGAGAAGAGAAGTTATTTCTCGCGCCCTCCTTGTTCCGCCAACTGTGAAAGATGGGTGATTTGGGGGAAGTGATGAGATATATGTTCGAGTATGAGAAGGTGCAGGTTAGATCTGGACATAGTTTAGAATACATAAAACTCACTCCCCTTTATGGGCTCTCACATTTTGGAAAAAAAGGTCACACGAGTTTATCGGAAGCAGGCCTTAGTATTTTATGTTTTCAAAAATAATGGCGTAGTACTATAAACATTATTTTATGGTAATTTTGTAACGGGGGGGTTGATTTTATTTTAAGCATGGTTTTTGATTAATTCTTTATTTTACGGATCCCATCTTTCTACCCATCCGGGCTTATACAATATTTACAATAATGGAGAAAGGATGAGAAATATTCTTTGAATTTTATTGGGGTCAATCTCGTCTGGCATGATAGGAGGTCATGGATTGAATTCTGGCTAGGTGTAGTGAGGTGTTTTATATATTTGTATTCGCACTGTTATTGGGCTGAAATGCTGATACATCTTGTTTAAGTCCCACCTTCATCATCTCTGTCTAATTAATATGAAAATGCAGATAGGCTACTCTAGACGAGTAACCAAACACGGTAAACCAATATTTTTAATATATTTAATAAAACCTTCAGACCTATTGAACTATATAGCTTTGTTTTTATATAAGTAGAAATTTAGATCATCTTTTAGAAAATAAAAACATACATTGATCACATTTAACACAATATATTATTATTGTTATTTCATAAGTACTGATAATATATCAAAATCAACTGCTGCAGATCCATGACCCGACGTATGAATACTTGAAAGTAGTTCCTGTAACTTTTCTGTTAGCTAATTACATTCGTAAGATAATTTTGATTTACAATTATATAAACAATACGAACAGTATTTCTATCGCTGTTTGCTGTATTTTATTAGATATATTAATTAATATAAATCTAAGGGGTTTACCATTGAAAAAATTATATATATATATGAAAAAATAAAGTAATATGCCAAGAGTCTGATGGGTTTGGAGTAAAATTGGTAAAGGTTGGATGCTTACTTAGCTATGTTTGGACACAAACTTGTCAATTATTCCCGTGACTTCAGCAAATAATTCCCTGTTACTAACAAATATCACTTAGAGGTTTACCAACTTCTTTCTTTGTGTGTAGTAGAATATTTTCTAGTCACTGTATTGTATAATGACGTCACTTCATATTTATTTCATCATTGCTGTAAACTTAAATTGCACCATCATTTGTGGGCAGATAGACCAAGGTGTCAATATCTAAGCCCAGTTGGTCAGGGACTGGAAGGTAGGGAGTTAACTTCCGACTGGATTCCCTAAAATATTTTCAAATTTTCTTCCACTGAAATTTGAATAAACTTTGTGAAAATTCTAACCTTCTTATACCGTCTCTATTATTTTTAATTTTTAATTACTTGAGGTATTTAACGTGAACTTTATGAACCAACTTCTTAGATCAACACATGAGAATTTCTATGAACGAGAGTGAAAGGGCCTACCAATTTTTCCATGAAATTTATTTTCACAAACCTTACACGGTTCTTTTATATGCCACAATTTACATCAGACCAAAGGCTTTACTTACCCTCCAAAGAAAGTTGTGCTACATATTTTTATCGATCAAGGAAAATTCATCAACCCCGGCCTGGTTTGAAACCAAGAACATCTGGCCATGGCCTGGATGCATATTGGAAAACAAAGCAGAAAATATATCGTTTCACTGAAACATATAGCTGAAGTGTTATTCAAACGAATATAAAAGGGATAATATAATTATTCTCACTAAAAATAGATGCTTAGTTATTAACTTGAATATGGAACCATAAAATAACTTTTTGTACCGTAATGTGAAGACTGGATGATGCTATACAGATACGCCATAGTACATGTAGCTTGTACTTGTAAGGGAACATGCTAGATAATGGTATTCTCCTTTCTGTCCCAGCTCAACTTCGTGGGAAAGTTGCTAGGACCTAAGGGAAACTCCTTGAAGAGGCTACAAGAAGAGACTATGACCAAGATGGCGATTCTAGGACGAGGTTCCATGAGAGACAAACACAAGGTAGCTCAAAAACAAAGCAGAAAATATATCGTTTCACTGAAACATATAGCTGAAGTGTTATTCAAACGAATATAAAAGGGATAATATAATTATTCTCACTAAAAATAGATGCTTAGTTATTAACTTGAATATGGAACCATAAAATAACTTTTTGTACCGTAATGTGAAGACTGGATGATGCTATACAGATACGCCATAGTACATGTAGCTTGTACTTGTAAGGGAACATGCTAGATAATGGTATTCTCCTTTCTGTCCCAGCTCAACTTCGTGGGAAAGTTGCTAGGACCTAAGGGAAACTCCTTGAAGAGGCTACAAGAAGAGACTATGACCAAGATGGCGATTCTAGGACGAGGTTCCATGAGAGACAAACACAAGGTAGCTCAAAGTTTTAGCTACGATTCAATTTTCATAAGAATGACTTGTAAAAAAAAATGCATTTTACTGAGGTAGAAATTGATAACATTTTATTATAATATTATTATTATTTTATAGGTATTGATATAATTTATCAAAAATTACAGTTTTATATCTCATTACTTGAAGTATGAATACGTGATGGTAGATATACATTTTTGCTGTCAGATTGTTCCCTTATTTTGAAGATTTGACTGTTTCATGGGACACAACGTGATGGCTTACAATTTAAGATATTTTTCATTAAAATAAGAATTGATACAATTTATTTCAATTATTACAAACTTTTGATCTGTAGCTAATAATAGGCTGAACAGGCCTGATGTTTGGTTCGAGTATGTTCAAAGAAGATATGATTATTAGGATATTTATAATAACTTACTCTCGAGAGATCAAGTCTCGAATCCAAAAGGAGTGCAAAAACATAATTTCCAACAAGCATTTAATCACTATCCTCTCTTAAGGCAAATATTAGTGCTTTTTACTCAAATTGATCTTTTTAAACTTGTTAACTATACATATCTATACTAGTAACTTTTTCTTAATTTTTGTTTACATTGCTGTTATTATTATTATTATTATTATTATTATTAGCCCCGCGTCTTACTACCCATTCGGGTTATACGCACTTACGCTAATGTGTAATAGTAGGGTGATTGCGATCGCATACTGTGTAAACCTGCCCTCCCTAATACCGTAATGTTGTGGGTGAGTTCCCACTTCATTTGTTTGGTTATGCAGGCTCTTAGATATAATTTTCTCCTGCGGTTTTGCACATACAGTCATCAAACATATTATTCTGTAAGACTTTGGGAGTTGCAGGTATTTATCCTCCCCTTTACTCAGAATTACCACTTCGCTCCACTTCCACAAATTTGGGATCATGCACTGAGCCAATCAATCATTCATGAGCTGGGCCATAAAGGACTATATATGCTTAATGATGTCCTGAATTACCTCTAACCTGATTCCATCAGGTCCAGGTGCTTTCTTTCCTTTCCTTTCATTCCTGCAATTAGTCTTTTAATCTCGGCCTCTGTTACTTGTTCCACTATCACGTTTTCATTATTATAAGCCATTCTCATATCCTGACTAACTCTTTCATTCCTCTCATCCCCCTCTCTCTCCCCCAATTATCATCACGAGGCAACACATCCATTAGTAGCCTAGCCGATTCCTCCCAGAAGTTAGTAATTCCTTCTTCTGGTTTCTTGAGTGTTTAAATGACAGCTGGGAGTCTAATTTTCCCTGCAGCAGTCTGAAAGGGTAAACCCCATGTATTATTCCTAAATTATTCTGCAACAAATCTTTCCCAGCTATCATTTTTAACAATCTTCATTGTATTTTCAAATTCTGCCTTCCTTTGCCAGTATATATTCAATATTAAGAGTCTTCCTGCTGGTTCAAGGCATCTTTGGTAATCTAGTTTTGCTCTCCTTGCATACCCAAGTAGCTTTAGCAGCTTCTCATTCCATAGTATATTTCCTACACATCTCGTTACCTCCTTCATAACTGGTATTTCTTTCCCCATAGCTGCCTGCAAGGTTCACGCGAGTTCCTTTTCATTTAAGTTTATGTATCTGCTTGTGACACAGGTTGCAGTAGTACAAGCTCAATTCTTAACTTTTTCCAATCCACCTTTACCAGGTTATAAAGGAGTCGTGTACCTACATTTTACCTGTTTATTTTTTACCTAGTTCAAAGGTTATCAGGATATGATCGCTGGATGTCTCACAATCATGAACTTGCCAAATACCTAATAGTTCTCTTGATTCCACATTACACAAGGTGACATCAATGTTAGATCTTGCTCCTGCCCTTCCTACATATGTTGCAGGATTTCCTAGATGGTTTACCACCTCCAGATGCCTTGTTATTATTGTATTCTCTAGTAATTTCCTACTTTTTTACAGCCTATACCCTCTTATTCTACCATCTCCTGTTCTTATGTCATTTCTATGCCAAAGTGAAGACCTGGCATTTTCATCCATCATACAACTGTTATATTAGGGAATGTCTTATATATCTTTTCTAATTGTTCTATATAAGGTTATATTTCTTCTCAAAACTGAAAAAAATGTTAACTAGTAAACATAATGATCTCAGTTCGAATTTCCACACATATGACTTTCTCATTGCAAAATTGATTAATCCTTGTTATTGTTATGTGCCTGTTGAGCATTATAACAACACTCATAGATGCCTTCCCATTCGATATAATTATGGCGACTTTTGGAATATGCAGAATAATTCCGTTTCTAGTGCTGTAGGGCTCCTATAGGCACACAATATCCAACGCCTTTTCTTCTACCACCTTCCTCTCTTATTGAATCACGATTGCACTTCGCGTTGCATTCATTAGTCCTATTTTGGCTCCTATTTTCTTGTTTTCCTTTATCACGGATGGTACGTGTGGATGTAACATATTGGCCATTTCTCTTTTGCATTTAACCCAGTGCAGCCGTGTGCTTGAACAAGGTGCTTATAAACCTCTTCCAAATCCCACTCTTCCTCTCGTATTTTAAAGACTTTCCTTAAAATTTCTCTTAATTTGGATATATCTGTGTGTAAATTTGCTGCTGTTAACTGTATTCTGTCCTGTGCCTCTGGTGTTGGAAACGTTATCGTGTTACCTTTCTCCATGCTCTTCCTAACTAAGTGACGATGAGCCAGGTAAAGGTTGTGATGTTCTTCCAATATTTATAGATGAAGGTTTTCCTTTGATTCGGGATAGAAGCGTGGTACTACGTCAGTAATCTTAACGTACCCTTCCTCTATATTTTCTGTACTACCACAGCTGCCTCTTTACACTCCTTGGTATGCCCTTTTTGTCGTTACAAGTTGGTCCTTGACCTCCTTTACATCGTGTTTCACTTTTTACTTACCATTTCCTAATCCTTTCCTTCACAGTTTCCACACCATTCTTATATTTTCTTCCTGTATGTTCCGCTTTTGGCTTTATATGCCACAAAGAAAGATAATATTGTTTTAGCCTTTTCCTCCACACTTACTATCCCTGACTCTAGCAATACTGGTTCCTTATTTGGGATGGATACAGTTTCTGATACAGTCTCAGTTATTCCACTCGGTAATCCCTTTTTTCCTCCATCTGAGTTACCTTCTGTTTATTCTTTATCTTGTCTCCCACCCCTAGAATACAGTTGTTTCCCTGTAATTGTACATTCATCACTGGGTTGTGTAATTGAGTTATGTAAGTTTGTAGAAGCTGCAGCAGCCTAGTCTCCTGTTGACCCGTAATGGCCATCCCAGAACTCATTTCCTGGCCAGCGACTGCCATCCCATGCAAAGCATATGACCAGAAATACTTGATTATCCATCTCTCCATACTTTTTTTATTTTTCATACTTTTCATATGGATTCCTCTTGCTAGAAGTTATTTGCGTTCCTTTTTTTTTACATATTTCCTCATGGTCCCTAAAATGTTCCATCATGCCATACATCCACAGAATTTTGATGTGACTTATCAGTCTAGTTCTGGCTTTTATATTAACTAGTTCCTCTATTATTATCTTTCTAATTACCCTTCAGTATTGTTCTTGCTGATAAATAGACCCACACCAAAACCCATACCATATCCTATTACATGCAGGTGTACTAGTTTTCCTACCCCTTTTGCCCAACGTTTGGCTTCTGCAAGCAGCATTTCCACTATGATTCTTATTCTAAATTCATGGATTACCCTCAAGATGGGAGGGCCAAAATTTGTCTCTATGTGTTCTTCCTCACTTCCCTTTGCAAAGGATAAAAAGTACTCCCTTATACACTTAAAGACACCTACGGCATCCTCAAGTCCACTCTTTTACCTGTATATATCAAATCCTGCCCAACCAACCTTCCTATGGCTCCCTCCTGTACTTTATTCTTTCTTCGAGGTAACCCCATGTTTTTCCTTTCTCCCCCATTTATGAGTTTAGTCAAAGAAGATGCTCCTATAAGTTCAGATAATACAACCTCGTATTTCCGGGGATAGTATATACTTTCATTCTGCGTTGCTGAGTATCGTGTGAATTCTCTTCCATTACAGATAGCTGATACTGATCTCATACATCCGGGCACTGAGACCTTTACAGTAGATAAAAATTAAGTAATAATCAATGTAACTCCTTCGAGAACACTACAATGTTCAGTTATTTTATGGTTTGCCGGCAAATTGGTTTATTTATTTTTTTGAGAGTGAAGGGAAACTATTTCTTTTAGTTTTCATTGCTATAATACTCCTACGTAAGAGAGCAAGTCTTGATACAAGGGCTGACAACATTTGAACTGACATGTTTTGGTATTATTTGAAACAATATCTCTGTGTTATAGTGGTCATAGTTCTTGGCCAGGCACTTTCAAAATTTATCTTTGAATCAGTGGGTCTGGGACGGGGTCAAACTCAGTCTCATGTGGACAAATGTAGAGTTACTTTAAAAAAACGTAGAGTATAATATCTAGAAAACTGATCTCGATGGCCTGAGAGCTTGTTGTGCTAACCTCATGATACCATCAATACGCAAATATTGGTGCTTTCATTACTAATGGCAGCGGCCGCTCGGTCGGTACAGCTCACTTGTGGGCTCATTTGATGGAGGTTTTTTCTATCCGGTGTTAATTGCAACAATGCCTCCACGTGAAAGAGCCTATCTTGACAAAAGGACCGTAAAGTTTAAATAATTTCTTTAGGCTTTTATTAAAACAATGCCTTTATGAAAGAAAGCCAATTATTAATTAGATTTAAATCATTTGTTTGGTCTTTCCACTACATAGTCGTTTATATGTGCCGTCGAATATAGGACATTTCCCCCACCTCACACGTGTCTGAAATGGAGTTTTCGGTTGACCAGATGATCTCCTAAAAGTTAAAATTTATTTATATGACATTTATGCTAGGTATAAAGCTGGTATACATAATACCAACCCTGTACAAATATTTGTTTAAGAAATAGTCAACATTTTATAGTGGATATTAATAGCATTTGACTTTAATATTAGTAATATTTTATCGGCATTGAGAATGTATTATATCAGAGCTGCAGGTTCCATGATATATAGATGTATTAAGGTAGTATTTATAACTTTCATGGTGACCTGGTGGTCTAGGGGTAAGGTGTCAGACTTCTATGCTGGCGGCCGGGGTTCAATCCTCGGTCCCTGCATAGATTTATCTGATTACCAAACCCTTCCTTCACCTCTGACAAGACATCTTGTGAATGTGGGGAATGCCAGACCTCCACCGTGGTTCGGATTCCACGTTAAACTGTAGGTCCTCCATTTCATCTCACAATCACCCTACCATTACACATTAGCGTAAGTGCTTATAACCCGAACGGGTTGTACGACGCGGTGCTAATAATAATAATAGTAATAATAATCTAACTTTCATAAAGTTCAGAACCGACCTAACTTTATCATACTAAACACTTGCAGAATTGACTCAGTACCAATGGACTTGACTGGCGTACTTATCTTAATCTAATGTTAAGATGCAGTGCTCAAACAATATTAAATTAAGATAGGAGCCAAGTTCAAGGAGTGTTAGGATTTTACCTGTGCTTTTCTGATCCTATATCCAGGCGGAATAGGGCGAATCTATTTAAACTTTTATAATCCTTTATCTTTAGATTTATTGTAAAACGTAGTCAGCCCAAACGTGTAAGTACCGCAGTACTTTACAACTTTATCGTAATATATTATAGCATATATCTTATAGCTTGAGAGGGCGATATTCATTAGACCTTCGCTGAGATCACGGTGATGGAATAAAATTGATAAGTGAAGTGAATAAGTGAAGCATCACCATCAGTCCTGTAGAGCAGCCATGCATACGTAACAGAGGAAAACAAGACGTTAAGAAAGAATATATATAAGGATCAGCTTAAAAAAGAATCACCAATAAGAAAAAAGAAATAGTACAACACAATCTCTCCAACTGTGTCATATAGTACACTGGCAATAGGACCCACTCCTCGCACGGGTAAACCACATTTAATATAGGACGTTCGTCTTCAAGTTACCAAGTTTTTATAGAGCCTTTTTGTACCATAATTAGCTAGTTATAGTAATCACAAATCAATTAAGGGTAATCAATCATTGAAAATAAATTAAATATTTGAAAGAAAATCTAGGATAAGTAGAATTAACCGATACAATAATATATCCTTACAATTTTTTTGGAAAAATAGCAATATGATTTAACAAAGAGCGTAACTTAGATTATATTAAAAACCTACTATAGGTATACTAATTTAGAACAAATTTTGTTGTAGCAATTTTACAAATATGTAAAACCTACTTAAAAAAGATATGATACGTAAACTAATCTTCAATTGAATTCTTCCTCAGAACAAGTACTATTGTACTATTGTACATGTAGAACACTCCACTGATATATATCTCCTCTGTCGTGAGAATTGAGTAACATCTATCACAAGCAGAGGGTTGAAATTAAAATATTAATAGTCACTCTGTTCACAAACGAGTCCATGTTGAAGAGAAATCTTCAAACTTGTATTTGATAATTTTATATTAATGAAAAACCAAGTCTGAAGAAATAAAATGAAGATATTTTTTACACAGAAACAAAAAATACATTGCTATTTTAGAAATATAAAATTCCTAGATAGCAATTTTAAATTAATTGTTAAAAACCATTCATGGAATATTTTAAATTAAAAAACCACTCTTAGGTAACCTACCCTTTAAGGGATAGGGCTAAAATTAAAAAATACAGATACATAGCTATGTTTAATATAATATCAAGTTTGAACAAAATCCATCAACCCTTCTCAGATCTGTGGTCAGGGACGGACAGTAAATGGTAATATACACCTTTTCTGGCTCAGAGGCACAAAAAACCTAGAGATTCATCAAAATCCTTACATCATATATTTTTTCTATTACATTACAGAAGAAGCCCACTGACTATATTGCCGATTTTTATATAGCCAGGTAAAGAATATGTCACCTGAAAAAAAAATCAATATTTCTTTACTGTATTAGTGAATTTCTATTGGTAGAGATTGAGTAAATATAACGATTCTGCACTAGCATTTGTAGCCTCCTTTATTATTTATATACATTTAAATCTTTATAATATAGATATGTCCGGGAATAAAAATAATATTCCAGAAATATTGGAAAAATAAAATTTGGCAGGAAGGTAAAGTGACTGCCCCATATAATAACAAAAATCTAAAAAACAAGAAATCTCAAAATGGACCGGGGAAGGTGGGCTATAACTAAAGTAATTTTTATAGATGTGATATAAAATAAACATTTTGCAGGAAAGTAATATAGGACCCAATCTAAATAGTCATAAAAGTTCTGAAACCTTAAATGTTTAGATGGACACTGAGATACATGGGGGAGGGGTGGAAGAATAATAATAAGAATAGTTACTAAGTGTCGTAGACAATTTAAATTTGGTAGACAGGTGAAAGGATAGTTCAAAATAAACAAATAGTTCTTATCATTTTAAATTGTATCTCTAAAGGGAGGAGGGGTGTTTGAAAGTTTATAAAACTCTGCTCTTTATCTCTTGAACCCGTGGACTTATAGCCTTGAAATTCAAATTGAAGGTTTATTTCTAAAATTGGGTGAGTTATTTTGAGGGCTTTTCAACACTCTGAGTAGAGGGAGGGGGAAATATGTAAGACTCACTGATTCACTCATCACCTTATTTACACCAAACCCCGACATTTTGTTCAGCAGGAAGTTAACAAGATCCCCCTGACTAACAATAAAAATATATAAATATGAAATTTCAAAATGAGGTCCTGGGAAATGGGGGATGGTACTATAATTAGATCCTTTTAGATCAGATTTGATATTACAATTTGGCTGAAAAGTAATGAAAACATTCCAAACAATAATAAAGGTCTAAAAGCCTTTAGTGTTTAATGGATCTCAAGGAAATTTGAGGGTGCTGAAAAATAGCTACTGTGATAGAAAATATATATTTGGCAGGCAGGTAGAAGGACACATTCAGATAAATAAATAAGTCTTAAAATATGAAATTTCTAAATGGTAGCTGAACATAATATTTGCTCCTATACATTACTATAAGGAAACATTAGCTCCCGTATATTATTCCAAGGTAACATTGGTTCATATTATACATTATTCCAAGGTAACATTACCTATTATACATTATTCCAAGGTAACATTGGTTCATATACATTATTCCAAGGTAACATTGGTTCATATACATTATTCCAAGGTAACATTGTTCATATACATTATTCCAAGTTAACATTGATTCATATGCATTATTCCAGTTAACATTGGTTCATATATATTATTCCAAGGTACCATTGATTCATATACATTATTCCAAGGTAACATTGGTTCATATACATTATTCCAAGCTAACATAGATTCATATGCATTATTCCAGTTAACATTGGTTCATATATATTATTCCAAGGTAACATAAGTTCATATACATTATTCCAAGGTAACATTGGTTCATATACATTATTCCAAGGTACCATTGATTCATATACATTATTCCAAGATAACATTGGTTCATATACATTATTCCAGGGTAACATTGATTCATATACATTATTCTAATAAAAGTTGGTTTCAGTACATTATTATAAGTAAGAGTTGGTTTCTGAGCACTATCCAAAGTAGCTATGGCTGCTGTACATTATTTCAAGGTATCATTTGATCCTATTCATTATTGCAAGGAAATATTGGGTCCTGTACTTTATTTTAATGAAACGTTAACTACTCTAGATTATTTCAATATAAAATTACCTATTGTACATTATTCTAAGATAACATTACCTATTGTACATTATTCCAAGATAACATTACCTATTGTACATTATTCCAAGATAACATTACCTATTGTACATTATTCCAAGGTAACATTACTTAGTGTACATTATTCCAAGGTAACATTACCTATTGTACATTATTCCAATATAACATTACCTATTGTACATTATTCCAAGGTAACATTACCTATTGTACATTATCCCAAGTTAACATTGGCTAATATTAATTATTTCAAGGTATCATTTGCTCTTGTACATTATTCCATTTAAACATTTGGTACTACAAATTGTTTAATGGTTCCAAAGGCTTACAATACAATATTCAATTAATAATAAACTTAATACATTTTAAATAAACCTTAACTCAACACGCAGAACCAGCCGAGTGTTTACGGTGTGTAATAATAGAGTAGCTCATTTGTGTGATTAAAAGTTCGAAACATATCTACTACCCTTGATTTGATTAGTAAAAATTACAGTTTGTTTAAAAATAATGTTGATAAATTGATAATTGAAAATAAGCTTCTAAACTATACATTTATAGCTAATAATTAGCTAAACCTAACAAATATTGTTTTCAGTGGGACGATTATAAAGTTGATGTATTTGGTTTAAGTAGGTTTATGGTTACTAAGATAAACACAATATAATATTCTTATTCATACAACAGTTGAAGTATCTATTTATGAAACATAAAAAAAACCTCAACACGATATTTTATAAAATAATAATTATTGAACGATTAAACCATGGTTCTTGTCCTTGATCTGACATGATTTATTTAAACAAAGCTCAACTCAATACTATTTTCCCTACACTATATTCTGATTTATAATAAATCACTAGTAAATATTTACCAACAGAATGTAAACAATCTTTCTCGAGGCGTACATGGGCTCTTAATGGATCAACTAGCTTACAAGTTAAACTAGTTTATATTTACGATAATAGAACAACTCCACCTTTGCGTTTATGTCTGACCTCAAAGAACAATTCAATAGTATCATGTAAGCATCAATAACTTTCCCCTTACCATACACAAAATGCTTTCTCCTAATAACATATTATATTATATCCTGTAGTGTGGATACTTCTCCTAGAGTTTCCACCGCCTTACACCACTGGTGATGGAGATATAGATTAGTAGAGGGAGATGGAATGTGAAGGTTAAGTGTTTCTCCTTTAGTAGAACGCCACAAAGAAATGTTCGCTAAGTGCGAGATGGTTTTTGGCTTTCAGCTTTAATCATTTCTGTAGCCTCCTCGAGCAGCCTCTCCCTCTCAATTGCCTCAGCCGAGCCTCCCTTTGTATATTCTTTTATTAATAAGACTTGGTCTCTTATTATGCAGCTGGTAGCCATTTCGATATAGAAATGTATTTAAATCAAAATATTAATACATTATAATTTTAGGGAAGGAATATTCTAAATCTAGAATTAAGTCCACTGGTTCCCAATTATGACTCTCAAATGACAGACCGTTAAATTTGATATTAGATGTATACAATAGGTGGACTTTATCTTTATATTTTACTAAGCTGGTGTAGCCATTCCTCGCACAGGAAATATATATATATATATATATTAGGTTTTATATATTTTATATACAAAATAAACCGCAAATACAGTAATAGTAAGCAGGTCTTAATTAATGTTTAAATAATAATACTTTATGGTGTAACCCGCCTCGGTGGCGTAGTTGGCTAACGCGCTTGTCGTGTTGAGCTTGACTGCTGAGGACGGGGAGATCAAGGTTCGAATCATCGATCAGGTGAATTGGGGGTGGTTTTTTCTAAATGGTTTCCACCCTCCCTCCACGCAAATGCGGGTTCACTTCCTCTAATTAAACCTTCCCAATTCCTAATCCATAATAGTAATTAGTACTTAGAGCGTATAACCCGAACGGGTAGTAAGACGCGGTGCTAAATATTAATTAATTAATTTATGGTTTAGTTTGTGATACAAAACATGAGAGTAGGCTGATTAATACATAAGGTAAAAATAAAGATATAATCCAAAAAGGATTTAAAAGCTGATATTTCTTTTGAAGCTTTAGTTAAAACTTCTAAGCAGATAAAACTTAAAATATTAAATTATCTGAGTATTAATCGTGGTACCTATGGACTATCTAGTCTAACACGCCATCACCAAAGCTATAATTATCTGTGGTTCAAAATAAAACCAATGGTTCTACAATTTTCGAGATAATCATCTTGCTATAAAATACAATGAATATTTCTAGCTCAGCCAAACAGATCGTTTAACGTGGTGCACTCAATGGAATAATAATGCTTTCATTAGCGGATGTATATTTTTACAATGGTTCGTTTGTATGTCATTGTGTCAGTTCTTGGTCGGATTGAGATCTCAGCCACTTGCGAGTAACCGGTGTTCCATACCACAATAACTTAATACGATATAAATACTTCAAAATAGCATCTCACATCTTCATGCTTCAAAATAACGTGCTTAGTATTTATTTTAGAGCAAAAAAATAATATCTTAAATCACATTCCCGAGTGACATTGCGACTACAAGACCCGTGTCATGTTATATTAGATTGAGAGTTACGGAAAGATCAGGGTTTGGATCCCGGCTGGGTGTACTAAAGCTATTTATGTATGTAAGTATGTATGTATGTATGTATGTGTGTATGTGTGTGTATGTGTGTGTATATGTATATATGTATGTATGTGTATGTATATGACCCGCCTCAGTGGAGTAGTTGGCTAACGCGCTTGTCGTGTTGAGCTCTACTGCTGAGGACGGGGAGATCAAGGTTCGAATCTCGGTCGGGTGAACTGGGGGTGGGTTTTCCAAAATAATTTTCCACTCTCCCTCCACGCAAATGCGGGTTCACTTCCTCTAATTCAACCTTCCCAATTCTTAATCCATTAGAGTAATTCGTACTTAAAGCGTATAACCCTAACGGGTAGTAAGACGTGGTGCTAAATATGATTATTATTATTATTATTGTATGTATAGGTATATGTATGTGTATGTATGTATGTATGTATGTATGTATGTATGTATGTATGTATGTATGTATGTATGTATGTATGTATATATGTGGTGCCCTTTTGTATTAAAAGTATTTAATATAATTGATCTCTTGTCAAATTTTAATAGTCAAATAAATTTTCAGTTAAACCCACTTATTAATTAGTAGGTTAACAGAAAACTCCTGGCAGGATAAAAAGCGTTTGAAACTAAGATATACATTTAGAGATCACAATGTTGTTTCTCAACCAGAAAATCAAGGAGGGTTTTATTTTTATCATCCCAGTGTGTACCTGTTACGAAATCCTGCTTTTTTCTCGCGATAATGATGAGTTTGATCAATTTTACTTAAAGGATAAAGGGAGAAAGAGTGATAAATGAGGCGCAGGGGTGCTAAAAGAACGGCTCCAATCAAATTAAAAGGATGATATCCTTCTAATATATAAAAATGAGTTGGTACATGTATGCTACTCCTTAATGCAAAAACCCCTTCATCTATTGTGCTGAAATCTTGCATTGATATCTCTCGGACATCCGCTCTACCTAATATAGACTAATTAAAACTTACTTTTGCCATTTTTTTAAATTCGGCATCTACAAGAAAGACCATTTTACTTTTTTTCTCTACTTCTACATATTGAACCTTCATCGGAACCACTTTTAAAGGTTCCTCCTATATATAGAGTAGATATGACAGTAATTTTGATATAAAATGTCAGATATTTAAACAACATTCTAGCCCATCAAGATATACAGATCCAGAACAATGGAAGAAGGCAATTTTCCCAGAATTTAATATGGCTTAAATTTTGTAGCCTATTTTATTTGAATATTTAGAATTTCGTTAATACCCCATACAACGGTATAATAAGGTCAAGTTAAAAGTTGTAGTTCCTATAGAAGTAGTCTATAAGGATGTGCCAATTAGTGATATATCCTGTTGAACACCCAAACAATTTAGTGTTCATTATTTATGTATTTAGAACTTACTTGGAGAGTAATTTTAGGATCAATTATGTTATTATAGTAAAAATTGATATTTTCATTTGCAAGTGTGTGAGCACTTTGAATTTACTTCAAATGAAAATTCGCTATGTACTATTGTAACGACAGTCTTTCTACCAATATTTTTATTATATTTTTGCAAATTAATAATGTAATGAATTAATTATTTCATTCACAAAGGAATGTCTTTTATTACACATGACCCATTAAAAATATGTGTGTAAAAGAGAGAGAAAGAGAGAGATAACGATTTTTTTTAAATTAATTTAATCAAAATAACTGAAGCATTCTTATCAAAATAAGGTGTAACTTATTAACTTATATATAATCACTCCCAAATGCTTTTATGCACTTTGAATTATTTAGTGTTTAGGTTTTGAGGTTTGAGTTATTCTAGGGTTCAAAGAGAAGGAAACAATTTTTTATAGAAAAGGCACCCTATTTACGTGGAGAGTAGATGGGAAAACTATAAATAGAGAACACATGTGGAAAGCCACCTAAAACATGTAAAATGTTTATATATTTCTTATTTATCCAGGTAAATTATTAATAAACCTACTTTTTTTTTTGTAAACTCGAGTTTATTGCTGCAAGTTCCTAGTAGTTTTTTGAATACAAATTTTTGGCCTGATTCACCAACCGATTCATGTCTTTATCGAAGTTTACCTTTATATAATATATGCTCACTTTGAAATAATATATTATTATATGTCACGTGACTTACACAAATAAACATCGTAATCATCAGGTTTGTTTAATTTTCTCTCTCTCTCTCGTGTATTTATATGTATGTAATTACAGGTTATACAGGTGTAAAAAAATATTTATCTTTATAATACGCTTTATCTCTATTACAAATCATTAGTTGCCTGTTCTTTATTAGAATAAATAATATACATTTTGAAATGATAATTTACGCCTTAAATTTTTTCTATTACAGAGAAGACATGTGTGATACGGAGTATATGTCCGGTGTGGAAGAACTTCCTCCTTACTCAAATGATAACATTATTAGACATAAGTATTCTGATGTTGAATGTACCGATTCAGAATTCCAAAGCTCTGAAGAAGATGTTAGTTGTGAGATTAATTCAATAGAAAATGAGGAATTTTGAGCTGTATAGGAAAGTGACGATGAAATACCTAGACTAATGATGAGAAAAATACCTTCCTCAAAAATAATATATCAATAAATATGGATAGATATTTAATATTTAATTTTCTTAACCAAATGCAAATAATCCCACAATTTGTACCATGGGTAGGTACCAACTGTGAAAAAAATACTACCACGATGTTGCTCCCCCTGTCACTCCCCCAAATTTAAAAATTCAAGTTTTTTGATTGCAATAGTTTGTTCCGGATTGTATCGCAAAAAGGCTCGTTTGTTACCCTTTTGTTCTTGTGCAAATGGGACATTAACTTGTGACACTTTGTTTACTCATGAGGGGCCAACTTCACGGTAGCCCCTACAGTTTGAAAAATCCATGTATTTACGATTGCATTCGTTTGTTTTGGATTGTCCCACAAAAATCTCGTTCGTACCGTTTTGATAATCTCACAAATGGTATGTTTACATTGGTAGTGCCAAATTTACCATATCTCCCTCCCACTTTTAAAAATAGAAATTTTTATAGTTGCGATCATTTGTTTCGGATTGTTAAATAGTTTGTTCTTTTACGTTTTGATACATCCCCAAAATTAATTACACTTTAACATTTGACATCCATGAATTTACCCTTCTCCCCTTTGAAAACATATTTTTTTATGATTACAATTCTTTTTTCTTCGATAGTTCCGGATTATTCTGCAAAAAAAAAAAAAATCAGTTTCTACGTTTTGATACGCTCACAAATGATATGTTTACTTTGGACCTCCATGAAGCTGCCTCACTGTCCTTTCCCCCTAAAACATTTTAAAAATAAATTTTATGATTGCAATAATTTGTTCCAGATTGTTCCGGAAAAAATTGTTTGTTATGTTTTCATACGCCCATAATTTGTATATATTTACATTGCACGTCCTTGAAGTTGACCCCCCCATCTTTTAAAAATATTTTTTTAATGATTGTTATCATTTGTTCTTCGTTTGTTCCGCATAGTTCCTAAATACATACACATATTTCGTTTTGGCAGGACCATACAAGATTTACTTACACAATGAGAGTAGAGAGACGCCTTTACGGCAACCATATTCTTCACATGAACACATACAACTTTTAAAAATCGATATTTTATCACTGCAATCAATAATTCGCTTACCAAACCCTTCGTCCACCTCTGACAAGACATCTTGTGAATGTGAGGAATGCCAGGCCTCCACCGTGGTTCGGATTCCACGTTAAACTGTAGGTCCTCCATTTCATCTCACAATCACCTTACCATTACTCATTAGCGTAAGTGCGTATAACCCGAACGGGTAGTAAGACGCGGTGCTAATAATAATAATAATAATAATAATAATTCGCTCTTGGCTGATTTTAGATTTCTTTTTGCGAAGATTTCCATTTACTCCTTTTGTAAAGCCTAGTTATATTTTTCTAGTAGTAGCTCTCTCACATTCTTTCAAAACTTGAACATTTTTGTTTAAAGTTTGTTGTTAGTTTGTTTGAGTTTCTTAACATGTTTATCTTTATTTTGTTCTGAATTTCTTTTAATAAAAAGTGTTTATTTCATGTTGATAGTTTTAAAATTAATATATTCTTATCACTATGCTAAGCTCCATTTCCTCACCTCAACTAAATAAAATATAACAAAATTTTTATTTTTTATTTTATAGCTTTATTAGTTTGTTCCAGATTATTGTGCATTATTTTTTATTTTGTTAGTTCTTATATCTCTTATAAACACTAAATAAACTAGTGTCACTAGTAATGATGGGCTTTAGTGTGTGCGACCAGTATAGTAACACAGTGCGTCAAGTAAAGAATGTCCCCCCCTCTGTGTCAAAGTATGAAAATATTGTCTTTGATTCGCTCACTATGCACAAAAAAGCAATAAAATGGCGGAGCAAGTCAGAAATACAAAACTACGGAGATCTTGGTCTACAACTTACTGCCTGCGATAATAAATATAAGTATTTCTATGGGCCTCACTTCCCCCTAAGCTCCAAAATATTGATTTTGTCTACTTGGGCAGTTGTGAAATTACCGAAAGATACCTGAGATCTTACCTCCCTCTGCCCCCACCCCCTCAAGAGAGCTCATAACTAGGTTATCATAAAGTATTGACATCGCACCCTCCATTTGTTTGCTATTATTACTGTTACGACGTAGTAAATAGTACCTTTGACGGTGACCTGGTGGTCTAGGGGTAAGGTGTCAGACTTCTATGCTGGCGGCCGGGGTTCAATCCTCGGTCCCGGCACAGATTTATCTGATTTCCAAACCCTTACTTCACCTCTGACAATACATCTTGTGAATGTGTGGAATGCCAGGCCTTCATCGTGGTTCGGATTCCACGTTAAACTGTAGGTCCTCCATTTCATCTCACAATCACCCTACCATTACACATTAGCGTGAGTGCGTGTAACCCGAACGGGTAGTAAGACGCGGTGCCAATAATAATAATAATAATATTAGCACTGCGTCTTACTACCCATTCGGGTTATACGCACTTACGCTAATGTGTAATGGTAGGGTGATTGTGAGATGAAATGGAGGACCTACAGTTTAACGTGGATTCCGAACCACGGTGGAGGCCTGGCATTCCCCACATTCACAAGATGTCTTGTCAGACAATAATAATAATACCTTTGTCCGTAAAGATACATTATTGGAAGGAAATGTCAATTATTCCAGCTCTGACACGAAGAAGACTAAGAAACTCCTTAACAATAAAAAATATATATTTATAATATTGATTTACAAAAATATACTTAAAAAAAAAATCCCACCCAAACGCAACTTTTCATCGTTTAATTTCAGCGTCTATTCGGTTATGTGGATTTTACAAACATAACAAACAAATATGATACATAGTTAATTGTCAACATTATCTAATCATTTTGATTAAAGAGAATAGGTTTGAGTATCTATACATTATAAAATATAGATATCATTTAAAAATATACTATTTTAACATAAGTTCTTGGATATTATTCAAACTGGAATGGGCTACCATGAAGTTGGCCCCTCTTCCCCCAATGTAAACATACTATTTGTGGGCTTTTCAAAACGGAACACACAACATTTGTGTCTAACTATCCGGAACAAACGATTTCAATCGAAACACCATGCATTTTTAAAAGTGTTTGTGGGGGGGATTCCATAAAGTTTGCCCCTCATGAGTAAACAAAGTGTCAAATTCACGTCCTATTAGTGCAAGAAACAATACACAGCCAACGAAATTTTTTGCTGAACGATCCGGAACAAAGTCTCCCCCCCCCCCGATATAAAAGTACCATTTGTGCGTTTATCAAAACGGAAAAAATTTGCGGAACAATCCATAACAAACGAATGCAATCATAAAACTTGAGTTTTTCATAATGATGGACCAACCACGAATTTAAATGACGGATATACAGCCAGAAATGTAATCGAAGAGCACTCTACTGAATTTATTACTCTTTTTGCAAGCTAATCATCACATCCCTGCCCTTGCTACTCTGATGCTTCAACACTGACCAGCCAACAAAATTATCAAACCCTAAGTTCAAACAGTTGACCCACGGAGTATCAGCTACGTCTGTCTGTGCCTCTGTGCTAACACAACAAGGCTGCTTGACGTACACTACCGTAATAAAGTTGAAGTCATATATCCATGCAAAGCTCTAGAGCTACCAGTGGCAGTAATGCCCTTAAGCTAGCCAGATATTTATTAAAACACATTTCAAACTTTTACTCTCGTTGAATTTTTTTTTGTTTCTTGTCAGTATATGTATTACCACTAATATCTTATCTTACTCTAGGGAGTAGGGATGAGAAGGGTTATTGCACTCTTAGTATTGGAGGCAGGGAGGGAGGAGAAATTATCAGGGATAAATTATGTTTGGTGAGCCATCTACCAGAGTGCCTGGCCAGGATTCGTACCTCGTCTAATGCACAGAAGCTATTCGATTTACAATACGTAACCATAGCTGTGGTTACCCGGTTACATAATATACAATTCAAGCTAAAATCCTTTGAAATGATTTTCTAGCTTTTTTCTTACTTGATAAATTGGATATTTAGACTATTATCTTTAAAATATATACATACACATATTTCTTTTGTCAGGAGTTGAAGAAATTGCGTTTTTGTGTTGATAAATGATGAGCGCTTTAATAGCATCTAGTTGTTATATCAAACACTGGTTCCTGGCAGATTCTCATAAAACAACGAGAAACTAGAAACAGTAGGAACGCTATGATATTAGAACGTGCAATTTTTTTAATGCGCATGCCTGAATACGGAACAATAAACAAAAATTGTACATTGCATAGTCTGTTTCTTGTCTTAGTAAGGGTTGATCGATTAATGATTTAGATATTCAGGAAGTAACATGTCATTCTGAATGCGCCGTACTATTCTGCACGTGGCATGTTTTCTTGATTGATGCTATTCTGGACATGGCATGTTACATAACGTGATAAGAATATTACTCTGGGCAATAAATAACTTGCGACACAATCGTACAACTTTTCTCTCTCTTACAGTATATTACTATAGCTTGCAACAAAATGTTCAATAATAACATTTCAATAAATTACCCCTACTTACGAAAACAAATCTCTTTTATAGTTACTCACGATACACACTCTTCAGAAAGACATTTTAAACAAAATTGTTCAAATATTTTTCAAATTTCAAATTTGCAAATATAGGTTATTTGTAAACTAACCTCAAATTGTTTTAAATTATCAAAATAAAAACAGAGGACTATTTATTATATTTTGTTCTCCAGAGTTACAATTTTGAACTAAATCTTTCAGGTATATCTTTGAAATGTTTATAGTTTTCTCAAATTTTTCTTTGGTAAGTTATCTTTGAATGAATCTATTTAAAAATGATTATTTATAATTATTATCATGTAATAACTATTCAGAAAAGTACTGTTGTAGGAAAGATTTTTTCCAAAAAATTTCAGAATTTTTGAAATTAATTTAGTAAACTACTATCTAAATTTGTTGTAAGTAAAACATGCATATACAAATATATGCAATCTAAAGTCTTACCAAATACCCATTTTGAAACAAATATATAGATCCCTTAGTAAGATATTTCAAATAAAAATGTAATCGGTACGCTACCTCTGAAATAATCTTCCCCGTAAAAACTATAGCCTATACAGTTTTATTTGTAATTTAAAACTGTCACTGGATATATGTTTTAATCAAAATGTTGGAGCCATTCTCAAATTAATTCATGATTTAAAAATAAACCACTCATAAATAAACTACCCTTAACCGAATTACAAAATGACAAAACTAAGTACAGACCCTACGCTGTTATTTGAGAGAATAAACACTTTCCATACATCAATTTCAAACAAAACCTTTAGAGTGATTTAAAAAAATTGAAATCCAAAAACCACACTCATACTTAACTTAATTTAAGGGTTAGGGCCAAAATAAATAAAAACATTTCCAAGGTATAGCCATATTATATCTAAATATCAACTTTGAACAAAATCCATGTAACAATTCAAGATCTATGGCCAGAGACAAACAAACAGACTGAGAGACATGAGGAACATACATTATTTTGATATCCAGTTTTTTGGTTTGTGGGCATGTAAAAGGTAGTACCTATCATACATAGCCTTACGGTTCAAAATTTAACGAATACAATAATATTTCTTTATATAATAAAGCTAAGCTCAGTCAAACTATAATACATTTCATTCATCAATAATTAACTTTCATATACATTTTATTTCAAATGCATTATTGCCACCAAGAGCCACTTACACTTATATAATAGCCTCTTATTTATAACCACACCAAAACTATTATTATTATTATGCTCTTAGTTTTACCACTTGTACAGGCTTTAGGCATTTAACTGAATATAAAGAAAATATATCCGTATTTGCGTGGATAGAGAGAGAGGGGGGGATCTTTTAGTAATACAATATTTTTACCAGACTAAGTGATAAGGGCAGACTTAATTTGGAATATAATATCTTCCACAGCGGTTCCCTCATACCCACTTCTTCAAGTGAGGTGTTTCCAAGGTACAATATGGACAGAAACTCAATTATTCTCAGGTTGGGCCTCCCTTGTATACAGTAAGTGGCCGAAACGATAAAAATCTAGGAACAGTAATTGGGAGCGGGGGTCGATGCACTGACTGGATGCTCTGATAAGAGACTCGAAACTTCTACGTTGTTCGATGGTTGGGGCTGCCTACCACGCATCATCTTTTGCGTCACTACGTGTAGCTCAGGACCACTGGATGGTCTCCAACTAGACACAAAATACGGGTGTATGTGCTGACTGCAAGAACTTTGATGTCTCTCAAAGGTTCCAGATAGTTCTAGACCAAGGGAGTGGATTCATCGATTGGAAGATCTTGGGTAACGAGCTGATTGGAAGAAGCTTTGATGTCTCTCAAAGGTTCCAGATAGTTCTAGACCAAGGGAGTGGATTCATCGATTGGAAGATCTTGGGTAACGAGCGATTGGAAGAGCTTTGATGTCTCTCAAAGGTTCCAGATAGTTCTAGACCAAGGGAGTGGATTCATCGATTGGAAGATCTTGGTTAACGAGCCGATTGGAAGAGCCGCGATATCTCTCAAAGGTTCCAGATAGTTCTAGACCAAGGGAGTGGATTCATCGATTGGAAGATCTTGGGTAACGAGCTGATTGGAAGAGCCAGCGATGTCTCTCAAAGGTTCCAGATAGTTCTAGACCAAGGGAGTGGATTAATTGATTGGAAGATCTTGGGTAACGAGCTGATTGAAAGAGCCGCGATGGCCCCGACATGTGCTAGTCAGTGCCATTTAGGTTATTGGTAAATCTTTTCGGAAAGGGAGTCTTTTCTTATAGAATAAGTTCTCGTGCCACGGCAATCATTATGGAGGTGCCCCGTTAGTATGGACAGCTACTCTCTTTCTCTGTTATACAACCGGGGACGTATACAAGTAGCAACACACAGTAACAATTAGAAGAATATAACATACTGCCAAAGAAAATAGTATCAAATGTGAGTTTAACTTATTGATTATGAAAGATGCAATCAGCTACACAAATTATATATGATGTAATACATTAACCTCATCCCGCCATTAAAACATTGATGAGTTATCAGTTGGGGACGACTTTAAGCATTTAAACAATAATATACATAGTGAAAATAGAATGTTGGGTAACATAAGTTACTCACTAAACTTGAAAAAACGATCCAAGGCTACAATTCTTGGTTCCTAGAAGCTAACGCTCGTAACTCCATACAGAAGAGATTTAAATATGTGCACAGCCAAAGAAAATTCTACAGCTCTAGATAATTTGTATGACCCAAGTCAAGATAAGACAACTTAATTATAAGTTATAAGATAAACATGAGTTATCTTCCGCAAGAAGTCGTAAAGAGTAAAGCTATACCTACTAAAATACTTGATCAACTCTTATTACAAGTAATCCTTCATTTAAGGAGTCATGGATTTATCCAATGACTTACATTTATATGTGCTTTATAACTCTCACTTCTCCGGTAGGAGCTATTAGTAACACATTCCAGAACTAGGAAAGTTAGAATTAATGGCCGTTAAATGCCCCAAACTACAGGAGACATCCCATTAAGCTCAGGGCGGGTATATATTATTTACTAACACGACACTAGCTGTCATGTAACATAATTCAAATGAAGCTAGCACACAAATATTCTCAAAGTCTAACGGAGTCAGATAGACGCCGGACACAACAATACACAATACTACGCGGGCCTCATCACAGGGGTATCGACACACCCACAGTTTGAACACTGCACAAAACTACACTATAATTTACTCGACAATGAGTGAAAAAGAGCCAAGACCCAATTAGGTCGAGCCGTAGAACCATGAAAGTATATTACTTCCCTAGTACTGATAAAAAGGCTAGCCCATCGGAAGAATGGTCTCAAAGTACGGGGAGTCTGATTTCCCCCATCAAAACACTAGTCAGAAGGACATAGTGCAAAAAGCTAACAATACTCTAAGAAGGCTATCCAAAATAATTAATCATATTCATACTTATGATAGCAAAGTGTGATCAATTTATAATTAAAACAATTAAACTGAGACAAATGGGCCTGCACAACAAAGAACTTTACATCTGTAAGTGAGTGAAGATGAGGACTGCCTAAGATTCCCTGATTGGGACACTTCCTAATAATTAGTCAATAAGAGTTTAACAGCCCTGTCTGTGGCTTGCTAGTGTGACGTAATGGCCAACCATCTTCTGAGCGGTAGCCGGGATGAGAAGAGTCGAGGTTTGTTGAAGTTCTCAGAGAGAATGTTTGAAAATGAATACAATAAATATTCTGAAAGGCCTGTATTATACCATCTTGATCAGACGTGTATGGAGTGGGGGAGGAGAGAGCACCGAAAGCTGAGGAAGGGATGATAAGCATTCTACACCGCTGGCCGAAGTCCAAACCAGGGTTATATTGTAGGACAGAGACGTGCGCCTGTTCTTTGTTTCCGACTTGGTTAAACGCGTGAGTGTTTGGAGATGGCCGGCCATCTTCTTATTGTCCCACCCGGCCGCCACGCTGCTCCAATAGTTTGCTGGTAAGTACAGTGCACATTGTGTTTAAATAATCTCAAATAATCTCTGGTCCGTTACAGAAGAAGCAAATTGATAGGAGAATATTGTGGTAATTAAAACATACATAGTTTATTTGGTGGCTGAAGAAATTATATTCTGGTTTGTTGGTGGGGTTAAGGAGATGTAATAGTTTTGTAGCTTGAGGTCTTGTAGCTAGTTACATTTCTACGCATGTAGTACGCGTCAAAGTAGATATAATAACTTTCCTCGCTGTCACGCTATTATTACCATATGGTTTTACATGGATTATATGATCGTTTCTGTGCGATAGCTCTTTACTGATAGATTTTGTTAACATTTTTTAAGATTCCCTAGAGGGCCACGTGTAGTTTTAATAACTACCAGTTCAACTACTTTATAACTAGTACAAACAAAACACCAAGCCATTAATTCATAAATATGAAAGGGGATAACAATATTAAATCAATTATAATTTTGTCTTTGATGCAAGGTATCGAACCAGGGACTTTCATGGTAGCCAGCCACTCTGAAAACTGATCTAAGTAGTCTCACACAGCTACTCGGATAATGCCCTTCCTGTGAAAATCGGACTGTACATCAAGCTGGTATTTGAACCATGACATCCCCGTTACAGGGACACTATAGAAGATGAACCTGACATCTTTTTACCGTGTGTTCACCGTTGAGTTTCATAGAGTATTGATTGGAAGACGGATAGCCAGGCGTTCACTACAACGGCAAGGCTTGTACTGATTACATTTTGGGCCAGCATTTATCTCAGTCCTTGCCAGGGATCTCCAAGTTACGGGAGGGGAGTGGGAGGGGAGTTGGGGGAGCAAGGTCCTCCTTAAGACACGCTGCACCAGTGGGAGGAGAGGAGGGAGCTATAATTGAAAATCAATTTCGAGAGTTTGCTATTCAGGCTTCTCTTTGAAATAGTTGCCACCTGCGACATCGGTAGTTATCAAAGATAGTTACACCGGTCTTTTTGTGGAATTATTTTGTGAGCCATGGATTTTTTGGGGGATTCTTGGTTTAGTCGTATTGTATGATTTATGAAGCGGACCATGTTTTGTGACCTTTTTTTCCTTTTTAGAATTTAACAGGATTAAAAACACGACACAGTAGAAGGAAGATAACACGCACCGAGAAACTTTTTTTTATCCACTGTAACATTTTAATTCACGTTCGAAACTTTTTTTTTAACGAGAGTTCTTGACAGAGATTAATTAACCGATACTAATTTGTCTCCAAATAAATCATAAAAAGAGATATTTTTTTTCAAACAAGAAAACATAAACAAATTAGCATAGTTTTTAATGACGAATTTATAGTTTATTTGCATTGAGTTTATTAAAACATGTCAGATTCTATAACTGATGGATAGGTGAACAAATAATTAAGTGTTTTATTGTCTTGTCTTTGTAGTTCATGGTTAGAATCCCGGTAGTGATTACCAGGGTGACGTTTTCCGTTCTTCCTTCATTAAATTGCGGTGGGACTTTGACCTTAACTCCACCATACTCCTATATTATTCTAGAAAATGATTAATATACCAAAATATCCCAAAGTGGTAGCAGAGCGCAAAAAATTATATACATATATATATTTATAAAACAAAATGTATATTTGTGGGCGTTAGTTATAAAAATAGAAGGAAAAACTGAGAAAACTGAAATTTTGTAGATCTACCTAACGAGGAAATAGAGATGACTTACCTCAGGCGTATTTTTATTCAACAGATATGTCTTACGTGAGATAAACAGTGGTTGTACACTATCAATTTCTAGAGAAATGAGTCAAACAACACTTACTACATAAGTTGAGTTTTTAATTTAATTTTACCAAGCCACTCAGAAAATCTGGTTCCATATACTTTCAATAAAATATTCTAATAGAGATGGTTTAGATTAAATGATGGGAAAACATCAATCACATTACAGTACTTAATAGTATAATTAGTTTCTAAGCACATCAACTAAGAATTAGTTTTAAGCTACAAGGTGGATCCCATCAAACAACGTATGTATGAGCTAAGGCGAGTTCATTCTGAAAGCTAAGCTAAGATTTGCTCTTATAGGGGTTTAGAAAATAGTAGACCAAATATTTAAATGTGTTAGTTCACACCGAAAGCTAAGTTTAACTAAGCTAAGCTATGCATTTATTCGCTGAACAATGTTTTTTCCTATTGCTGGCTGGGCAAGTTTTTCATCTTCCATGTTGGGCCATGTTACGTTACGTATGCGCATAACGCAACATGGGCTACATATTGAACAGATGCAGTGCTGCAAGGGTGAATTCAAGGGGGTGCACAAGGGGCACGTGGCCCCCGTGATTTAAATACTTGTGTTTTTTAGAGTGGAGTTTGGAGGGTGAGGGCTGTGGCGGCCACCAATGAGGATGTGAGACCAATGAGATTTTTATTTGCATCCTATTGCTAGGCTGTGGGAGAGTAGGAGGGGGGGGGGCAGTTGGCAATGCAATTAACAAGAAGGATGCAAGTTAAGGAAAAATATGACTACCAGTGCACGCGAGTGTTTCTCCATTCAATATATCTGTGCATCCCCCCCTAACCCTTTTACAATTTCTAAGCTCTTGCTGCAGTGATAGATTCCTAAAGATAATCAAAAATGTTTTAAAGTTTTGTATTAAATTTGGTTTACGTTTATTTAAATAATATTATATTTATATTTTAGATATAAAGAGATTTTTAAACAAAAATGTAAACATTAATTGATCAAGTCAAACCTCCACTCCCTACATTTTCTTCCTTTTCTAAAACATCTGCTAATATCAGTAGTCCCTCTTCCTCAATATTAACATCTGAACTCAAACAAGATATTTTGGAGTTTGCCATAACTTAACTTCACTGGAGTGGACCAGAAAGAAACCACAGTGAATTCAGGAGGGAAAATAGGGACCAAGGCTTAGCTTAGCGATGAGTGTGAAACCAAACTATCACAACCTTAACAGAACATAGGACAGCATAACCTTGTCTAGTTTAGCGTTTTTTGTGAACCGGGCTTAACTATTGTATTTTACTTATTTTCCTCTTTCAATGGTGTAGCAATGTGAATAAAGAATATTACATCAAACATTGACCGGACGTCGAGACTGTAACATCATGTTTATTTCAGGCTAGTAGCGAAACGGAAGTTGATCAAAGTCGGGCTTTTACGTCAATCACTTATGGAGGGAAAAATATGAATGCCATATTATAAGCCATGATACAAAATTCAGTGAATTCTTTCGAAATTAAATATGTAGATACACTTTACTGCGAACCATGACGTTTTCTGATGGACTGTGATTCCTTACATGTCCAGATTGAGACTGCAAATAAAACATAGCATAATTTAAACTTCAGGATAGTAAACAATCACAAGTATGGCAACAATTAAAGACCGTTACAAACTCGCAAAAATGAGCCATAGTGAGAAATTTTACTTTGAATAAATTCATTAAATTATACTGAAATAAAAGATATCTGACCCTTAAGGCAACACCACCATGTGCTTGGAATTATTTAGTTTCAAAACAAAAATAACTCACAGCACGTTCATATCTACAGGCTTAGAGTTTAACAAAGAAATCTTAAAGATATTCTGCTAAGGAACATAAAATTAAAAAAAAAATAAAATGATCTACATACTATTCATATGGAGAAATTTAGATCTATAATTTATTTCTGTAACCAGAATATAATACCTAAACAAAATAACTTTTTTTTACTAAAGTGAAGTTAACTTTTAATTATGAATAACATCATACAAATGAAACATTAATTATTAATATATTGAAATTAGTATTACTTAAATATTCTGTACTGATTTGAAAAAAAAATCATAAATAACAGGAAGCCTCTATTTAGATGAATATAATTTAAACTTATGGATATTTTTATATTAAATAGGGTTATGGAGGACGTTAAATTAACTTTTTCATAACAGTTGCTAACTAAATCTATTGCAAAAATCACTAGAGCAAATGCTAACTCTTCTTTCGGTCTGTGAATGTATACCATGTAGGCAATATAAATAGTTAACTTTACGTTGAAATGAAAGTTACAAAATTTAAAGTAATTTAACTAATTACAAGGGTCCATGTTGGTATTTAAACCCTCAACACGGCTAGTTTTCTATTTTTTTTATAATTGACTCTATTTTTAATGTTTTGAAATTTTCAATCTGGTTTCGTGTTCCTCGAGAGATATCAAAGAGATGTTTACCAAGTTTTGTAAGGTTGCTACCTTGAGGGGCTTTATACCACCCTCCATGTTTGAGGAGGAAGAGATGCGCGTCTCACGTGACCCCAAGTACTCTCACAATGACGACCTCCATGTTTGCAGGAGGAGGAGATGCGCGTCTCACGTGACCCCAAGTACTCTCACAATGACGACCTCCATGTTTGCAGGAGGAGGAGATGCGCGTCTCACGTGACCCCAAGTACTCTTACAATGACGACCTCCATGTTTGCAGGAGGAGGAGATGCGCGTCTCACGTGACCCCAAGTACTCTTACTTCAATGACGACCTCCATGTTTGCAGGAGGAGGAGATGCGCGTCTCACGTGACCCCAAGTACTCTTACTTCAATGACGACCTCCATGTTTGCAGGAGGAGGAGATGCGCGTCTCACGTGACCCCAAGTACTCTTACTTCAATGACGACCTCCATGTTTGCAGGAGGAGGAGATGCGCGTCTCACGTGACCCCAAGTACTCTTACTTCAATGACGACCTCCATGTTTGCAGGAGGAGGAGATGCGCGTCTCACGTGACCCCAAGTACTCTTACTTCAATGACGACCTCCATGTTTGCAGGAGGAGGAGATGCGCGTCTCACGTGACCCCAAGTACTCTTACTTCAATGACGACCTCCATGTTTGCAGGAGGAGGAGATGCGCGTCTCACGTGACCCCAAGTACTCTTACTTCAATGACGACCTCCATGTTTGCAGGAGGAGGAGATGCGCGTCTCACGTGACCCCAAGTACTCTTACTTCAATGACGACCTCCATGTTTGCAGGAGGAGGAGATGCGCGTCTCACGTGACCCCAAGTACTCTTACTTCAATGACGACCTCCATGTTTGCAGGAGGAGGAGATGCGCGTCTCACGTGACCCCAAGTACTCTTACTTCAATGACGACCTCCATGTTTGCAGGAGGAGGAGATGCGCGTCTCACGTGACCCCAAGTACTCTTACTTCAATGACGACCTCCATGTTTGCAGGAGGAGGAGATGCGCGTCTCACGTGACCCCAAGTACTCTTACTTCAATGACGACCTCCATGTTTGCAGGAGGAGGAGATGCGCGTCTCACGTGACCCCAAGTACTCTTACTTCAATGACGACCTCCATGTTTGCAGGAGGAGGAGATGCGCGTCTCACGTGACCCCAAGTACTCTTACTTCAATGACGACCTCCATGTTTGCAGGAGGAGGAGATGCGCGTCTCACGTGACCCCAAGTACTCTTACTTCAATGACGACCTCCATGTTTGCAGGAGGAGGAGATGCGCGTCTCACGTGACCCCAAGTACTCTTACTTCAATGACGACCTCCATGTTTGCAGGAGGAGGAGATGCGCGTCTCACGTGACCCCAAGTACTCTTACTTCAATGACGACCTCCATGTTTGCAGGAGGAGGAGATGCGCGTCTCACGTGACCCCAAGTACTCTTACTTCAATGACGACCTCCATGTTTGCAGGAGGAGGAGATGCGCGTCTCACGTGACCCCAAGTACTCTTACCTCAATGATGACCTCCATGTTTGCAGCAGGAGGAGATGCGCGTCTCACGTGACCCCAAGTACTCTTACCTCAATGATGACCTCCATGTTTGCAGGAGGAGGAGATGCGCGTCTCACGTGACCCCAAGTACTCTTACCTCAATGACAACCTCCATGTTTGCTGGAGGAGGAGATGCTCGTCTCACGTGACCCCAAGTACTCTTACCTCAATGATGACCTCCATGTTTGCAGGAGGAGGAGATGCGCGTCTCACGTGATCCCAAGTACTCTTACTTCAATGACGACCTCCATGTTTGCTGGAGGAGGAGATGCGTGTCTCACGTGACCCCAAGTACTCTCACAATGACGACCTTCATGTTTTCAGGAAGAGATGCGCGTCTCACGTGACCTCAAGTACTCTCACAATGACGACCTCCATGTTTGCAGGAGGAAGAGATGCGCGTCTCACGTGACCCCAAGTACTCTCACTTCAATGACGACCTCCATGTGGAGATCACCGCCTTCGCTCCGCCCGCCGAGGCGCATGCGCGGATTGCCTACGCACTCGCTGAGGTGCGCAAGTTTCTTGTGCCGGTGAGTGTACTGGGCCTTGAGGTGGTGGGGTTTTTGAAACGGGGCTGGGGAGGAAAACGAACATTATTGGATTAACCCCTCAGCAGTTGGAAGTCTCTTGACTGAGCCATTCTCTAGACCAGACATGTTGTTAGAAGATTTTATATATATTTTTCTTTTTTTTTCTAAAAGTTATTTAATCTCCCGCGTATGATAACCCATTTGGTATTAATTTAGATAATGGGGTTAGGATAAATAATCTAGAGTTTAGAGTTAATACACCCTCATTTGTTTGTAATTAAAGGGGGAAATCATTATGGAAAAACACTCATCGTATTCCCAAACGACATTCAAACCCTAACACCGACAAACCAGACTAGTTTAACCGGACATATAGTTGTTTTGTCCACTGATACAGGTCATATAAAGCAGAGTGTTTGGAACAGGTGGAGAGAGGGTTCAAAACTGCAGGAAACATCTAGATGATGTCACACCTTGAAACCTTGTCCCGACACTTCTGAGAGTATTTGATAGTTCTAGCCCCGATGGGGTCACATTAGCACAGTTGCTATGAGACATGAAAATGGAAATGTTCAATGATTTAGGTAGTATTTAAAGAATCGGAAAATATCTAACAAAATATTAGAACACTGTATATTGAGTATCATGATTTCTAAACAATTATCATTTTAAATCTTATAAGGGGAATTCAAACATTTTTGTATAGTGAGACATTAAATAATTTAAATTATATTAAAAATTATGTTCCTAAATTAAGCTCATATACACAACATTACAACATATTTATCAAATTTGTATTTACCTTTTTTTCACATAGAAGGAAAAAATTATTACTAGTTGGTGTGTGTCTATTTGAGGTGCTAGTATAAAAAAACAAACTAATAGCAAGTTGAAATGAGACCAAAGCCTTGCGACGAATAAGAAATAAATGTTTAAAGTAGGACAACCATTTAATAGAGTTTGACCAAGATCTGTTAACACATTGTTCTAGTAACATTTATACTACTTATATCATAAAACTTGTTAGTCTGTTGCTTTCTGGAACCGCTTAAATGATTGCAATTCAGTTTATTTTGTAACATATACATTCTTAGCGGAAATAGCAAATTAAATATAACTAAAATATATTTATCAAATATTCTTTTCTTAAAACTCGTGATCACTTATGAATTATCCTATTGAATATAGACTTAATTCTTTTTCTTGTAAATTGATCTCTAAATCTAAATATTTATCACAAAATACATTAATTTTCAATGGCAAATTTAAGGAGAAATCATAGTTTAGTTTAGTCTAGTCTCGTTGGCTGCTTTTAATTAATAGTTTTTTTTAACTACATGTATGCTTTAAACTAGAGAACTAATACTATATTTTAAAAGGTATTTATTACATTGAATTGAATTACTCTAGAAAGGTTATAATACATTTAAAAATTATATGTCTTCAAGGGGATGACCAGTTAAATTAAGTGTTTTTTTATAGTCTGGGGATTAGCAAAAAAGAATACTTCCACTTATATATCTACTATTATGACTTCAGAAATCCTCGGACCAGATGATATAGCCTATATTTGGTGATATGTTCAGGGATTCCAGATTCAAACATTGATCCACAACTGCATGCAAGTGTAGTCAAATATATGGTACACGCCACATATGGTCTTTTGAACTGATCGTATTCGTGCATACAGCCAAAAATAGCCAAAAAGCTTTCAAAGTGCTACGTCAACGGGCATAACGGTTATACCGAATATCGTAGACGGCATACCGATGATGGAGGAAGCTTGGTCAGGATCCATTCTTGAACATTGAACGTGGTCCCGTGAAGCCACGTCCTGTTGAGAGTGTTCGATTCCCAAATTAATACTTACTTACTTTATGGCATTAAGAACTCGAAAGATTACTACCGTCTCACAAAAGTACGCCACCCATACCTATCTTGAGCTAATTATATCCATTCTATCTCATTACACCCTGTCTATCTCAGGTCTATTAAAATTTTATCTTCCCATCTACGTCTGGGTCTTCCAACTGGGTTTGCTATTCAATACCTTGAACGCGGTTCTAGATACTACCATTCATGCTGAATGACTTGCCCACCTTAACCTGCAAGATTTCACTGCCTTAACAATGTCTGGTGATGGTTACAGGGTATACAGCGCATAATTATGTAATATCCTCCACTTTTCACTATCTACATCCATTTTTTGATCCAGTATCTTCCTAAGCTCCCTGTTTTTGAACACTCTAAATTTATTTTTATCATTTAAGTCAAGAGGCCACGTTTCACACCCATAGAGACCAACCGGTAAAATTACAGCTTTGTATATTCTGAGTTTTGCATTTCTTGACAGCAGGCGAGACGCCCAAAACTTATTGACCGAGTAGTAACAATCATTTCCTGAATGTACTCTTTTTCTAATCTCCAATATAATATTATTATTAATAGTTAAAATTGTTCATAAATATTTGAATTCATTAACCCTATCAAGTGATTTGTTGTTTTATGTAATATCAAAATCATCGTCCTCAATCTGTGATCTCTCTTTTACCATATACTTAATATTTCCAGAGTTCACTTCTAAACCTATTTCCTCTCTAGCCTTTAATAAAATTTGTGCATTTCTTGCAACAGCTTCCTTACTATTATCTAACAAAGCTAAATCATCTAATTATTCAAATAGCTGCATTTTGCCGATTGACAACCCTTCCCCACTCTCTTGCATTACCCTAATATAATACTCTAAGCCTGAATTAAAGATTAGGGGGAAAAGTGCATCTCCTTGTTTCAGTCAATTATGTTTTTCGATAGAATCTTATAAGTGAGACCAACCCGTGCCCTGCCACTCTCAATTAGCTTGGCCAGTTTCTGGGTATTGCAAACATAACTTATATTAATTTGATTTTTTCTTTTTAACTAAATCATATAACTTTTTAAAATCTATATATAATTGAAGTATCGTCATGTTGAATTTCCACTTTTTTTCTAATATTTGCCACATGGTAAAAATCTGATCCTTTGTTGATCTATTTCATCTAAATCCACAATGAACAAATGCATATGGCGTCAGTCTCATTAAAATTATCTTAGATAAAATAGTGTAACCTGTTGGTAGCAGTAAGATACCTCTATAGTTATTGCAATATATTTATTTCGCTTTTTGAAAATGTCCATTATTTTACTTTCCTTCCATTTTTGTGGCAATACATCATGTTTCTATTACTAAAATTTCACCCCCTCCCTTTATTTTCTTTGTTGGTATTGAATCTATACCTGAAATTTTATGATTATTTAACGTCCGAATAGCTTATTTGACTTCATTCTGGGACAAGTGGCTCAGCAGTATGGATTTCGATAGCCCCACCTAAACTGGATCATTTATTAACCTTCATAATTTGACTGAAGAAGTCGTTCCATCTACCCTAAACATCACACAAAACGTGCAGTTCCATCAAATTCACTGATATGTATGTAAGTAGATCAATAATGGCAGTGTTAAAATTACTTTTGGTACTAACGTAACTGATGAGGTAGAACAATTTCAGTTGTATTATTCAATGTGTTACACATTTAACTATTCATCTAAAAAATATATAACGTTTATATTTTAAAATAATTAATTTCACTGAAGTCACTAACAGCCCAAGTGAAACACAATTAACAAACTTCTTTGAACTGTGCGGTGAAAATCTCTTATCAAAGACGCTTACCTATAATGAGATTGTTTCATATAATGCTTGGAAAATTAAGATATTTCAGTGCCAAAAGCAAGAGTTGATAGTTGAGAAACTCCTGTAGTGATGAAGGGTGATATCCTCAGCCGGTATATATATATATATATATATATACCAACCTATGCATTTTACTGAATGTTTATATTTATAGGTAATAGTGAATGTAGAATTGGTCTGAAATATCCCGGCTCCAAATCAGGCTTTTCACAATTGTAAAAAATACCTCTGCCTTCTTTCCTTTCTCACTTATTTCTCTTCTGTTCCTTCCCCTCGCCTCTACAATACTCATAAGTTACTTAAAACTTTTTTTCTATCTTCAATTGCTTCCCTTTGATTGTCACGCCAGTTGTATATTCATCCTTCTGCCTTGACGTGATCTCTATATTACTCTGCCTTATATTAAAACTCATTTCACACCGCTCCACCAATTATTCATAAACCTCCAACAATTTTTGTACTTTTTTCTCCTAGCTACCCCACACCATTAGGTCATCTGCAAACAACATTGCTTTAATCTTTCCCTCCTCTATTATTTCTATAACTCACTTCATTATTTCATTCATCACTAAAATCAACAGTAGTGGTGAGAATGCACTACCTTGTTTCAGACCATTCTTGAACTCAAACCAATCTGTATTCTCCTTTACTGCTTTCACACAACTCACACTACACTTGTGCATATTCCTCACTCTATTTATTGTCTCATCCTGCACTCTTTTCTTCTCAAGCGCTTTCCACACTCTTGTTCTAAACACACTGTAATACGTGTTTTAAACATCTAGGAAACCCCTAAGCACGTCTTTTCCCTGCTCATAGTGTCACTCTTAGAACTATCTCACAGCAAATATAACATCGACTGGTGACCTTCCTGGTCTGAAGCCAAATTACTCCTCTCTCAATCCTCCTATTATTGCTTTAATTCTTTTCTACAGTGGTTTTTAATACACCTTTGCAGAGTGGCTAGTCAAGGTGAATATCCGATAGTAACCACACTTCTTCCTATATTCTTTCTTCAAGATGGTTACTATTATTCCCCTCTTATAGTCTTCTGGGACCTTTTACCCGTTCCAAATTGCTTGTATCACTCTATACAGCCATTGTAGCCTTCCATCTCCTGCAGCTATCGGCATTTTCATACTTCATCACCTCCTGGTGACTTTACAGCCTTCCCATTACCATTTCCACCTCTCTTCAGGTTAGGTCCATTACATTTTCATAGTAGTATTCACTTCCTCCTCTTCTTCATCCTTCGTGGTTACGATTGTATTTATCAGATCTTCAAAATACTCTCTCCACAATTTTCTTCTTTTCTACCACCACATTCCTTTCTACCGTTCCGATATGTCCCTTTTTATTTATTATCTTACTCCTGACTATCACATACAGAATTTTATTACTACCCACACTGCCTTCCAACAGTTTCTTTGACATTTCCATCCAACTTCATTTTAATCCTCAACTATCATACTTGGTTCTTTCTTTTTTTTTGTCTTATGCTCTCCCTTTTCCTCCATTGTCCTTTCTTCAAACCACTCCTTAAAAGCTTTGTTCTAGTTGGATACAGTTTGTTTTCTAGCACTCCACTATGGAGTTCCCGTCCTTATTCTCTTCCCACTTGTCTTTCCACAAACCTTCTTTGCTGCTTCCTCTAATGCTGCCCGGAATCTTCCCCATTCTTCCTCCCCTAGTTTGATTTCATCCCTTGGTGGGTGACTATTCATTTAATCCTGAGTAAGACATCAATAAAGATTTATTTATTAATTAATACGAGATATATATTCCATTTTTGTTTCTAGGACTACAACGACGAGATCCGTCAGGAACAGATGCGTGAGATGCAGCTGCTAAACTCCCCGCTGATGCCTCTGACAGCGGCTGGTAGCCCTCCTCAGTCAGAAGCCCAAAGTCCCACACACACCCCTCCCCCCTCCGTGGCAAACCTAGCCAAGACGTTGGCGGGTGGGGGTAGCCCGCAACAGAGCGGTCGAAATCTGCAGCACCATCTCGCAGCAGCGGCCGCCTACAGCCAGCAGCAGAACGGCAGGAACAACTTCCTGTACGGCCACCAGTTCCTGCTGCACCCGGCGTTTAGGGGGCTCCCCGCTAGATCACATGGCGTGCCACTGGCTGGAACAACAGGTGAGAGAACATGGCAGAAGTGAATGTTTTTTGGTCGCCCACTGGCTCACATCGGACCGGAAGAGATTAGTTGAGATTGGTTGAAAAGATTATAATCATTAAATAAGATAAATAAGACACCATTTAGCGAGATGGACCAAATCAGTTTCATTTGGAATTTATTTAGTTAAATGATATTCACACATTTTCAACTGAACTGTTCCATTCCAAACAAGTCGGTGACAAGCTGCTCAATAGTGTTAGGAGACAGAATTCACAGGGAAAGTTATCTTAATGCCAGCATGATTGTCTGGCGATTATTAATGACCATATATCTCGATTTCTGGCCAGTAGTTTTGAGGAATAAGAAGAGTATTTACATTAAAGGGGTTTTCAGTTTTCTCTTTCTAAAAATTTAACATATCTTTCACCCACTATCTTCATAGTATTGTGATTAATGTTCTACTGTCTCACTAATAATATATTATTATACTGTGCATACAGAAAAAAGATACAAAGAAAACACTTAAACTCACTTTACCTACAATTAAAATTGGTGGCCATTCCAAAATGACAGCATCTTATATCCTTAGTTTAATTTTATCTTAGTTTATTTGTATACAATATGGATAGTAAAAGTAATAATAATAATAATACAAAATAGTCTATGGATAGTTAAATTTTATTTCTATTAGCCCGGTTTTGTAGTTACAATTATGACGAAACAATATTTACTTTGACTGGATGCTTAGAAAACCAATTTGATTTTCTTGTAAAAAGTTAAAATATAATTTTAATAATAAATCATACATCATATTGCCTCTTTGACAAAGATTACATAATAGTTTTAATGCAATATCAACAAAAATTAAATATATAAGAATATTGAGTGAGAAGAGATCTATTTTGGATGTTATTTTTCGGTACAAAGCCAACTGGATCGGACGCATTCTTAGGAAATGCTCTCTTCTGCATGACGTCATAGACGGCAAGGTTGGGAGAAAGAGGAGCTTAGGAAGAAAAAGGATTCAAATATTAGATGAATTAAAGGAAATAATAAAATTATTGGAGCTGAAGGAGGAGGCAAGAGACAGAGCATTTTGGTGCTCTAATTTGACAAACAAAAGTATTAGACCTGTCGTAGGAAAGAACTCCTAATATCAATAATTAATATCAACGATTTATTTCAAATAAGTGACCACTAACATCGTATCACAAGCTTGCATACACTTTTAATAAATATTGTAAATATATGAGTCGTTTTAATAAAGTAATGGGTAACCTTAAAAAAGAGGTGAAAAATAAAATAAAATTTTCCGTATCAATTTCTAGATAAAGTAATGGATATTAAAAAATTTGCACACTTTATAATATATTTTTTGTAAATTTTGGAAAGATATTTTCAAAATTATCATCAGACAAAATGATAGTTTTTTTGAATTTTTTTCAGATTTTTTTTTAAATAAAATTTGTTAGAACTAATTTTTGCTAAGTTTATAATTTTTAAATATCAATCATCAGTGAACTTCCCTGGATGAACTTACCTCCCAAAACAAGTACCGGGTACAGTGCTATACGTAGTGTGAAACAATACTTAGAAACCCATTATAAACACGCTTAAAAAGGCTATTTGTAAAAAATATCAGATTTTAAAATCTCTGTCATCAGTAATCTACTCTTAAAAGGAAGTTATCCTAAAAACACAAGTGGCAAAACAATCCCCAGATTTTGATTTTTAACTAAATAGTTTCAGCACTTTTAGATAAATGTCATAACTTCCGTAAAATAAATCAGAGACATAACAAAAACGCCGATTTTGGATCGAAGTATGACAAGTATTTCTACAGAAATTGCTTATGAATAGTTAAATCAATCTGCCTTATAAAAGATAAGTCTTCAGTCATTTAATCTGTCTTATTTTTGCTTATAATTTATTCTATTTTTGTTTTAAAATCAGATAAAGTCATTTATAACAGACATTTTTAAACATTTAATAAATTCTTATTGAAAATGGCTGTTTCAATAAATGAATTTCAGCTACCATTTATTAGTGTGGTACAAAAATTGCTTATTGAAGCCTTATTGCATATTTTGAATTGTTTCTGACACCACCCCTTTTAGAATTTAATAGTCATAAAGCAAACTAACACACTGACCTCAATGAGTTCACAAATAAATTTAGAACAGTTAGAACTAAAACTAAAGACACAACCTCACCTATCCGGCAACCAGCTAACTCCTCTGAACTAACAACATAAAAACTTTAACTCTTAGTTCACGAATACTCATGTTATTACATTTTACAATTATATTACAAACAAAAAGTTGCATAGAAATCTTAAAACATTCTTTATCCTGGGCCATAAAGAGCAGATAAGTAAAACGCAAATACTAACCACTTTCATGATGAATTGACAATTCGGTTGACTTTGAAATTACCCTCAAACCACCTGTTTATCTTTTCAGTTACTTGAATTGGGTCCAGGTTGTTTTGGATGGTTGTTTGAACTAAGCCCAGCTTAAAACCTCTATGGTTCCATCAAATATAAAGGTTTTAGTCAATATATATAGATAGTCATGGAGTGCATGTTAAGCGAAAAACAAAAAAAAATGCTATTGGTCATAAATGGCTTTAAGTTCCTTCTTCACAAAATGCTAAAGGATGGAGTACAACGATGGGCTTATTTCAATAACTCATGAGTTTTTTGAATTTTTCATCTAATCGTATTATTTTAGATAGCTAAAAAGAGCATACATAAACTAACATAATATAACCTAACAAGTTCCTGCAGAACTTTCTATGGACTCCACTCCGACAACTCAGAAATGGGCGTGGGACTAATTCCAATGTTTGGGACTCAGTTCAATATTTAACGACAATTCATGACCGCAATTTCAATGACGCCTTCTTTCCGTGGTGATAATAATATAAAGGTCGTTGGTTTGGATTCAAACACAGGCTATATAATCTCGTATGCCTAGCTAGTAGTAAAGATAAGGGGAAGAGGTTTGTGAAATGACGACATCAAGGTCCAATCAGGGCTCACTGGTTGGAAATACGTGACATCAAAGCCGCCTGGCAGTAGCTGACCCGTTAATTCTACCAGGGTCACGAGTTTCGCTGGATGAATCTCTTCCTGCGAGGGCCACACGTGCTGGCACTTGAACTTCTATCTGCGCAGGCTCGCTAGTATGGGGGTCCGTAGTTCTGACCTCAATTCACTTCTGTAGATTGTATGGCTACGGTTGATGCGTCAACCAGGCTCCATTACTAATACCGTTCGAAATTATTTTACTATTTAAATTAAACCAACAATCAATTGAATTATCCGCTTAGGTGACCGAATGGTCTCAGGCGTCACTCTCACAATACACTAGACCGGGGAGATTAAAGTCCAAGTCCTGGTACATTGAGCTGAGAGTTGTTCTTTCTAGATGTTTTGCCATGCCAATGCGAGTATACAGCCTCTACATTCAACTTTCCTCATCCCTAGCACATTGGGGTAGTTAAAACATAGTATTAACCTGAACAGGTAGTGAGACATGGTACTAAAAATAATATTTACGAAATTATATATCTAGCTGATTGAACGTAGAAACCTTTAATTGGCCTAATGTCCCTATTTTAGAGGTTAGAATGACCTTGATTATGTAATAACAACTGGTATGTTTGTATCGTAGCTGTACCACCTTCAAATAGAACCCCTCTGTTTGTTGCCAGTGTTCCCCGGGCACCCCACTGGCTCCATATTAAACCGACTGCGTCCTATGGTGACAGCCCCCACCCTGACACCGACCAACCCTCGTCTGTCACCAAGCTCGCTGACCAAACACCACCGCAACAACATCCTCTCTATCCTGGCGGGAGGGCCACGTAGTGTGTATGGCGTGGCCCGTGGGCCCGGGGATGCCGCCCCCATGGACGGAGCGCCCAACGAGCCCATGCTAGTGTGCGCCAACACGGGAGGGGAGGATTCCTCTCAAGCGCCAGACGAAGACGTCACGATGGGCGTCCCTTCACAGCCGCTCAACATGTACGGGCTGTACGAGAACTACGCGGCGGTGGCGGCGGCCGCGGCGGCTGCGTCGGCGAGCGGCGTCAATGGCACAGGGTAGGTAGAGCAGAGAGGTGGCGCTGTTTTTTGAACTGCCACTTCTCACTGGCGCATTATTATCATCACTGCTATATTTGTCTGTATTCTTGGAAACGATGATGGCTTCAACCTGAAGTCTGGCTCATCAACCTGCTTGTTTCATTACTTTGATTTAATTTCAGTGAGTGCATAAAATGCTCCTTTACAAACATATGTGATGGGCTCAAATAAATAAAAAAATAACCACCTGTACACAGGAATCAAACCCTGGATTGTCATTTGTAGCACAAGTAACTTGATTCAGCTCTCAGGATTGATTGTGGACAATCGTCAAGTATAGGTTAGTGACACACATCAATTAAAATGTATTATGTTGGGAATGCAAGGTGTAATTTCCGCTTATTCTGAAAGGTAGCAGACTTACCTTGACAGCTTACACTGAGCATATATAATAAGCTACACAATAGTGGAATAATGTAAGATAAGATTAATACCGTACAACTGGGGTGGCCAAACTTTTCCCCTGAAATGTCACTATTTGCGCTAAGAATCCTTTGCGTGCTACTCCACCCCAAAACCTCAAACCTAACGTTACCTCATCAACCACAACACCTTTAGAAAAATATAGCCAACAATAAATAAAGCCATTTAACATTTGATGTTGATTATAAAACTATAATATTGCTTATACAATTGATTGCTAATTGTATTAAGAGTTTGGGTTATATCTGTGTTTCTCAGATAAGATATCAGAAAAAAAAAAGAATAGCCAAACAGTTTATAAAATATTTAACTTTCTATTATTAAAATGGTATGTTTCAAGAATTTTCATTCCAAAAATAGTCCACGGCTATTGTACACCATTCCACTGTAATTCTGTGACTATGTTCTATTAATGATATTTAATAAAAACGTAAATAATAAGACAATTAGTACCAGTAGAAATCAAAAGCATTCTAATTAATAAAAAATAGATGTTTCAGCTTTCAATGAGATTTATGGATCACTTTAACGTTTACAAGTTTATTAATATTTGGATTTGTTTTGGAAAAATCAAGAAGAATCAGGTTTTCAAGATGTTTATCAGTGAGAACTGAACGGTACTTATTTTTGAACAAGTTCACAAATGAAAATGTTTGCTCAGAGATGTACTTAGAACCACACCTGCAATAATATCTCAAGGCCAGGTCTCCTAATGCAGGATACTGGCACGTGTGAAGGCATTTCTAGAAGATGTAAAATTCTTTGTTGAATGGATTCCCAATTATTTCCTTGTATTTTCTGTGAATCGAAGCCTTGTTCTGAATATCAAGACTTTTAATTTGTACGTCAGAAGGGTAGAGAACCATTTCCTCCATATAAATTGATAAAGAGTTTGTGAAAAGTTGAATATTTTTCTTTTCATTCCGAAACTCTGAAAACCTAGTTTTAAAATAGTTTTTCAAATTGAAAATAGTATGTTTCTATTTATCAAAGCCTGTGAGCACAACATATTTAGTTTTCGGAATTGTTTTCATTCGAGGAAATTGGGAGAGCTCATTCTGAGAAAGATTATGACCCAGCAGAGTGAGCTTGGCTTTAAGAGCCTGATAGGAACTGAATAGATTTGTAAACATTCTATTTTTACATTACAAACACTGATTCAAGTTGTTAAGGTGACCCATAATGCCCATCAGAAAGGTTAAATCCCATAGGCAGTCTCCATTCTTTAAAAGAATACACTAATCAGGAAGTTCCCCATTTTCTTTAAAAAAAACTTTAGAACATTACCCTTTAAATTCCAAAATCTCTCAAGTGCCTTTTCCTGCGACAACAAACGGACACACTCACCATTGCGTTTGTCTTCCAATTTCACTTCAAGGAGTTCATGGAATTCAATTCTGTTAACGCCCTAGCTCGGATCTTGTTGATACATCGCACCACTGGCTCTAGCACAGAGGATAATTTCATGCCTTTGGCACAAAGAGCTTCTTGATGGATAATGCAGTAGTATTTAAAGAATTTGCGCTTCAAATAAACTTCCAACAGAGATACAAAACCTTTTACTTTACCAGACATTGTCGGGGTTCCATCCGTACAAACACTGTCTAATTTATCCCAATCTAAACTGTAGTTTTCAATATCTAATTTCATTTCTTTCAAAATATTTTCTCCTCTACATAAAACTAACTGGTGCAAGTATAAAAGTTCTTCAGTAACATAAAATTGCTCGTTGATACAACGCACATAAACACATTGCTGAGCGGTATCACTTATATAACAGCTCTTGTCAAAGGCGATGGAAAAGTATTTACAAGTATTGATACATGAAACTACTTGTTTGCTAACGTCACCAAACATATAATTGATCCACCAAATAGCTGTATTTCTTGAAAGTGCAACGTCATCTACCATTTAATTACATTAGGAGCTTCAGTGGATTTTGCAAAGGCAATTAGACTTGGCTTTATTATCTCTCCTCCTTCGGAGTATGGTTTTTATTTTAGCAATGATGAGAGAGATTACATAAGATATTGTGGCCATTGTCATTAGCTGAATACCTTTTTGTTTTAAAAAGCATTTATTGCCCAGCCAGTGAATGTTTCTTTTTATTTATAAATTGTGTTCTTAGTGCTGAGCCAATTGGATATTTTATGTTAGTATTGTGATACATCTGTTTGAAGGGCCGATTTAAATTAAACATTTTGAGATTTGCAACACTAGCCCCACAAATAAAACACTCAGGTTTTGAAGAGTTTACCTTTGTAAATAAAAACTGTTGTTCCCATTCACTAATTAACTCCCGAAGAGTAATATTATTCTCGTACTTCCTTTTGGAAGTAGATGGCTTACTTAAGGCCATTACAAAACGATACCAACAGCAAGTGAATCACTATAGAAATATAAATATATTTTACAGCGAGTATAACACAGTACACACCAGTCAGTTCGGTACATAAATTCAAACTGAGAAGAAAAATATGATTTGTGCAGATTGAGGAATGTGTACTTGACTGCTGGACTAGTCAGGGTGGCACTTGAAAGGGGAAAGGGGTTGGGGTTGTAGTGGAAAGGAAAGGTAAAGCTTGAGTAGCTGGAAATAATACATTAGAGACGGCCAATCTAGTAGAGATAACATTTTAGAAACTTGCCTACTTGGCTCAATTTTGTGATTAATTCGTTCGTTAAATTTGTTATTGTTATATTTTGTGACCTTAGGCGTGCCACTTAAAATGCTTCCCCGTGTCACATCACAGTCATATCAGGTAGTAAAATGTTCTAAACAAATGTTTTGTCACTAATCTTTAAGATAATTTTAGCTTATTACTAGTTTTAAAGAGGTGATAAGCGGGGCCTACGAAAGCTAACGGCCCTTCATGCTTCTGCGGTGACGTCACGAGACCAGTCTTACAACAGTTGTACCTAGCGAGCGTTCCCATATACTATTCAAACAAATCGTGTTCTGTTGGAGCCTTATAGGCTTTATACGTTGTAGTTTTTACACAACTTTGATTTTATTTTGTCAACCCCAATCAATACTTCCCTCTTCTTTTCTTACGCCAGTTATATTATTTGAATCTAAATACTTGAATCAATTGTGTGCTAGTACAGTTATTAATGTTTAGTACAAATTATTGACGAATGATAAATGTATTTTACATTCTTACTAAATTTGAAAAATAGCTGTGATCTTAGATATAATCTAGAATATAATACTTGCTCTAAATTTAATAAGAAAATATATACTGCCATCTCAAAACATTTATTTTATTTTATTTTGATACCCAAGAAAATACTAGAATATCACATACCGAATGTAGAGAAGTAAACAGATCTCTTTTACAAAATAAGCTAAGTGGTTTTGTTGTCTTTACTCCTTTGCACGTGGTTAATACCCGTATATTGCTTTTGATGTGATTTTAAATATTTTCGTAATTAATTTTCAAATTCAGATTAATATAGTTTAAAGGAAAATAACTTTAGGTCAAGCATCGTTCTGTACAGTAAATAAACACATATTTTGGAAAATATTTATAGGTTTCATAAATTTGCGTCGTTTCTATTTTGATATTTTACATGAGAATGGTAGTTAGTGAAGTTTGCAGGAAAAATTATATATATTTATTCTCACAGAAATACTGTAATTCCTGGGTGAAGTATAAGAGATCTTGGCATGGTTTACAAGAAAAAATCTGCATTTGTTTTGGGGGAGGTAAAACAATATAATGGAAAATAATACTTTTGACCCCTATATATTCGTTGCACCCAGTGTGTATCTGTTAGTGAGTACTGACACTGGAGACAAACAGCTCTAATAATCACTATAGTATACAACTTACAGTTACAGGGAAAAGTAGCTTTGAATGAGATGTACCTCAATCCCTCCCCCCCCCCCCCC